>JACEIK010004719.1:77934-88580 GCA_018107945.1 Datura stramonium
TTTATTGAGGATAAATGTTAAGATTATGCCTAGCCGAAGTGAGACATCTAAAGTGTGATATTGTGTTGATTGTTGTCGTAGTTGTACTTTGAGTTGGAGACCCCTCAGCGTGGGCATTGTTAGCTGCTCCTTACTGTGTCATGTGTACATATATTTGATGTTAAATGTGTTTAAAGGTCTGGTTGCTAACTGAAATTGGTGAAAGAGCCAAGATGAGGACGTGTAAATGATTTTAAGCCACATAAAGATGTCACAAGCTATTGAGGGTAAACGAGCTTATCGATTTAGGATTACCTGGTTATGGTTGTACTTTATCTTATGTGTAAGTTATGAAATATGTCAGGCCAAGGGGAGATTTCATAATCCATTTCCCTTAAGCCGAACGACAAGCTAGCGAGTTTCTGAGCTCTAATGTCCCTTGAACATGATCTATAAATTTTGTTGAAACTCTTAGGTCATTCGTAGTTCCTTATGATTTATACAAGTTTTTAATACATGCATTTAAGTTTTATTTTTTAGCTTTACATGTTATATGTACTCAGTTCCAGTTATGCATTACGAAGAAGGCCTATGCAGGCCACATGTTTAGTATTCGTCATTTCTATGATGTACGTATTGAGATGGTCCAACATAAGCCATATCGATTCCATTTATGATTTTGTCTAAGATTTATTTATTTTACCCCGGTGTGGTACACCGGCTGGACGGATTTTACCCCGATATAGTATACCGACTAGAGGCATTTTTATTTTTACCCTAGTGTGGTACAGTGGCTGGAAGAATTGTATATAGATTTTATGGTGGACTGTCTGCTGGCATTTTAGTTATAGTCTTTGTTGTGCATTAGACAGTTGCATTTACACTTCAATAATTAGTTATTGTAAGGTTTCTATTTTCAGGATTTCGGGTTGTTACTACTCCTTATTTCTATCCTAGTTATCATTTTTATCTTACATGTTTATAGTTTTCAGCCTTATATACCAGTACATTTTATTCGTACTCACGTCCCTTCATCTTGGGACCCTTCTTGCAATCGTGCTGCAGGTACAGGCCGGGGCTTAGATCATCGGACCTAGTAAGAGCCAGATTTTAGCAGAATAGTGGTATGCTCCTCTCTTCCAGGAGCCATGTCCTAGTTCTGACTATTTTCAGTTTTGTGTACAGCATGGGTAGGCCGGGGCCCTGTCCCATGCATTTCAGTTTGTTTACTCTGTAGAGGCTGATGTGGACTAGTTTGTATAGTAGTTTGGGTTATGTAGTCGTATTGGTTTTTCATTGCTTTGCTTAGCATTATTGTAGCCTTGTCAGCTTTCCAGGTTGCATATTTATAATTGTCAAGGAATTATTTTCCCAGTATTTATCTTGGTTGGTTGTGACAGGTAGCTTGGTTATCCTTAGTTTTACATTTATAGATGCTATATAGCTGACTTCTCGATCGACCATGAATCGAGTGCCAGTTGCACCCTACCCTAGTTCTGGGGCGTGACAGCATGGGTCTCTTTGTGAGCTCTTATGGGATGACATATATTTTGGTGGTAATGGGTTGAGGCCATAGCATTACCTAACAATGAAGCGAAGAGCATGACAACCTTCCTCAAGAAAAATGTCTTCACACGGTTTTGTACTCCAAGATGTATAATAAGTGATGGTGGATCTCATTTTTATAAGAAAGCCTTCGAGAACATGATTTTGAAATATGGAGTGAAACTCAAAGTAGCAACCCCTTACTATCCTTAAACAAGTAGCCAAGTGGAGGTGTCGAATTGGGAAATCAATAACATCCTAGCTAAGACTATTAATGTTAACTGGACCAACTAGTCTAGAAAGTTGGATGATGCTCTATGGGCCTATAGAACGTATATAAGACACCAATTAGAGCTTGTCCTTACCGTTTGGTCTTTGTCAAAGATTGCCATTTGCCAATCGAGTTAGAGCATAAAGCCCTATGGGCCTTAAAGAAGCTAAATATGGAATGGAATGATGCTGCAAAATTCAGAATGAGCCAGTTAAATGACTTGCATGAATTTTGACTCTATTCCTTTGAGAATGAGAATGCAGCAATCTACAAGGATAAGATGAAATACCTATATGATAAGATGATTCAACATCATGAGTTTTATCCAGGGGATCAAGTTTATTGTTAAATTCTAGACTCAAACTATTTCCTAGAAAGTTGAAAACTAGGTGGTCTAGGCCATACAAGGTGGAGAGTGTTACACCCATGGACTATAGAGCTGGAGAAAGAAGATAGGACCCAAACCTTCAAGGTAAATGGTCAGCGGGTCAAGCATTATTTGGACATCACTGATGAAGAAAGGATTGTGTAGAATTTTTATTTGAGGAATTTCCCAACTTTAGGGTAGCATGATCACATCATTTTGGTTGCACCATGACATTATATCAAGCACTTCTTGGGAGGCAACCCAAGAATTTTAGACTAATGAGTGTTGTATGATGCAAGTGAACCTAAAAGGGTGAAGGAAATCAATCAAAACAGAAAGCGAAAAACTTCACCCCTAAAAGACAGTCAGATGGATGAACCGCTCTTTAAAGAGACAGTTCATTGATCCCACCGTCCATTGGCACATATGGCTGAGTGACATAGCGAGTTGCTGACACCCTTGCTCTTGAATTTTATTTTGTTTGTGCATTGAGGGCACTACACCATTTTTGAGTGGGGGTGGATATCATTTGGCATATATATGTTTTGATTGAGTCTATGAATGTGTGTGATGGCAACCCACTTTAGTCCATTTTTACCATTTACTTAGTATAGCTTCTTTTTATTTCTTAGTATAGCTTTTTTTACTTTTATAGTTTATAACCCTCATTGGTTTTCTTAGCCATGGTTTTTTCCAAGAGTCTCATATTTTTTTGAATCTAGCGCAATAAAGTAGCTTAAGTGTCATAATATGTGGGCCTAATTATGGATTGCTAGATGAAATTCTGAAGGGTACCAGCCTACTATGTCAAGTCATATTTGGTTGAATAAATTATTTTTGACTTAGGTGGTGGTGGCAATTGAGTTATTTACCTAATTGTGCTGAATTTTAAAAATAATGCCCCCCCTAAAATTTTTGCTGTAATTATTTGATATTGAGTCGTATACCTCCATTGTGACATAAAAATGCTGGCAATGTGTCCCTAGTTGAGAATGATGTGTTTAGTCACTTTTATATCCATGTTACAATATGTGGAAGAAATGTTGCTTGCTAACTTGATTTGTACACATGCTAGAACTTGTCTTGCTACTTGTGCTCAAACTCAGGATTGACTATGGGTTGTAGAGATGAACTTAGAATTTCTTTTGGCTTCACAAGCCACATATGCCTAAACAGACCTACCATATGATGTATGTATCCCTAGTCTCCCTCTTTGAGCCTTTGACCTTTTTCTTGATCAACCGCAATGAAAGCTAAGACTGATTATCAAGTTGACCCTCTTTTGAACCCATCCTCTTTGACACTCAAAAAATGATAAAAAATGAGCAAAGAATTGTAAGTTGTGGGTGATAAAGAGGGAAAGAAAGAAATAGGCCAACAGATGATGATTGATCATATCCCAAGGTGTAATTGAGTAATGAGCTAAAATGAAGAAAAAGAAATGAAAGCAAAATAAAAAAAGAGAAAAATGAAATTTGAGCTCACAAAAATACTTTGGGCTGTGAAAAGTTTTCAAAACAAGGGAAGGGATTAAAAAAAGGGACCAAAAAGGTTAAAAAAAGTTGTGGAAATGTGTTGAAATGTTCAAGGATGGTAAATCAGTCACTAAAGGCCAAAATTGTATTCTACTAGCTTTTTTGCCTTCATTACAAGCTTAGAAAAGCCCTTGTATGATCGCAATCCGGAAATCCAAAAGGAATAGCACTTGAGTAAATAGGCAAGTATATTTAGTTATGACCTATCTTGTGAAACCTTTTTGTGAAAAATGAGTGCATTTCTCTTCTCTCTTGATGTTTTTTATCCTTGATGTATGTGTTGTCTTTACTTCAAAAAAAGGACACTTTCCCTTGTCTAATTGTGAGGGCATGTGGATGTGAATGACCGGAATGTTTTACTTCTCGAAGCTAGGTGTGTGCATATTGACAAGGTATCCTAAGTTGAGATTGCATGCTTAGTCGGAATAGTTGTGAGAAAACTAATTTCTGATTGATGGAGGGGGTAGCTGGATTCAAATGTGTGTGTTTGTAGCTATTGTTAACAACCACCCTAGTCATGCCAATTTATGACTCTGGTACATTAGTTAGGTGTAGAGTAGTTTTTGTTCTTCTAACCTGTTTGGCCAAGCTCATCAAATTAGCTTATTTTGAAAGTGCTTTTTCAAAAGTGCTTATCAAAAAAGTATTTTTGATGAGAAGCAGTTTGTGTTTGACTAATGAATTTAAAAGCACTTTTAAGCAACAATTAGTGTTTGCCCAAGATTTTGAAAAGTTCTTCTACGTGTACTTTTCATAAAAGTGCTTTTGGGAAGAAACTACTTTTTTAGCTTCTGAAAAACAACTTCTGCTACTCAATGAAATCACTTATTTTCTCTCAAAAACTTGTCCAAACACCTCTTTTTTTTAAAAAAAATAATTGATTTTTAGGAAAAATAAGCACTTTTAGCCTCCCAGAAGATTGGTCAAACAGGCTATTAGTTTGTTTGAGGACAATAAAATGCTTTAAGTTGGGAGTGTTCATGTGTTAGAAATTAGAGATACATCTTTGCTTTATTTCATAGCTTTTTGCATGTCTTTAGGAGTTAAATTAAGTGGAAATTGACCTCATTATGCTATATTTTGGGAACCAAAGAAAAATGAATATGAGAGGTGTTAAAGCCAGAAAGTATCCAAAGGACGAGACAATGGATCTGATAGATGGCATGATCAACCATCCAAATCCATCCAAATATTCTGGAAACTGAGTTGGAAGAGTCCTTATACAAAAGTTTGAAGGATGGACCGTCTTTCCAAAAGACGGTCAATTGAAGAACGGACTCTGATGAAGTAGAATGGAATTCTAAAGAATGACACAAAGGAAGAATTGTCTTTCCAATAGATGATCCGTCAATCAATGGATTAAAAGTTGTTATAAGCCAAAATGAAAAGGACAGAGCAAAGGACGGTCCGTCTCTACACACCTGGCACCTCTTAGTTTGAATTTTTTTGGCTTTTTGAGACATAGTATAAATATATGTTTCTTGTAATTTTTATAGAGCGTTCATTCATTATTTTCAGTAGAGCATAGAGATAGATACTTAGTTTTAATTTTCTTTATAGATCTTATAATTTAGCTTGCAATTAGAAAATCCAAGTTCATCTATTTAAGATTTCTTCTCCAATTTCAATTTCCATTGGCGAGCATGTCTAATTATCCTATTTATCTTCTTCTTCTTTCTATGGGTAACTAAACCTAGATCTAGTGTTATGAACCCTATTGATCCCAATTTTTTAATTAAGTTTTGGGTTATGAATATTTTATTGATTATTGCTTTATAGTGTATGGTTGGGTTAGCATCAATCAACAATAACCCAAGGCATAACTCTTGTTTAATTGATTCTCCTAGACATAGGTTGAATTCCAATTGGCAACAAGAAATTGGGTAGAAGGGAGTTCTCTTCAATTTGGCAAAATTGAAGTATATTGACACCTATGGTGCTATTGAAAATACCCATGGGTTGGATAAGCCTTTGCTTCCATTGTCAGCCCTTTCCCATTCTCAATCTACCCATATTGGATAATTTAGGGGGATCGGCCCATAATTGGGTCACTTTCCTATAATTGTCTTAATTTGATCACAGCACTAGCAATTTGCACTCTATAGTTGTAGTTAAATTTTACCAATATCAATTTGAATAGACTCTAATCTTGCAATGCTACATTGATTAGTACTATATAAAGTGGGCTTAGCAAGTTTTTGTGGGATTCGACCCCAACTCCATGTTGGGTTCTATATTTACTGCGGTCATTTACACTACCCGAGATTGGAAGTAGATATTAACGACATCATAGACACCCCATACAATCTTAGATCAAATGAGCCCCCAAACCTACTAAAAACCAGGGAACTTTGGCCCATATCATCCGTTCCTTGTCCGGAGCATATCTAGCCAATGAGTTAAATCTAAGGTTGTAATCAGAAATACTCATGTTGCCCTGCTCCAGATGCAAAAACTAACCAGCTTAGGCCTCCCAGATCTTTTGGAAAATATTGATCTAAAAAGGCTTTTGGGAATTCATCCCATTCAATAGGAGGTGTATTGGCTCCCCTGGCCCTCTCCCAAGCTTTAAAACATAGAATAGCTACATCATGTAGCCTGAATCATGCTAACTCTATTGCCTCTATTATCATATTCCACATTACTCGCAACACTTTATATATCTGATCAATAAAGTCCTATGGGTCCTAATTCAAATCAGATCCCGTAGAATCTAGAAGACTCAGACTTAAGAACTCAAGGGAACTAGAGCTTCCAGATGTACCATCTTTAGGCCATGTCGCTACCTCTAACTGTTGATCATTGACAACTACCATCTGAGTTAACAGTCGAACTGCTCCCTCAATAACTTGTACCTCTGGTACTATTGGAGGTGCAACAAGTGCTGGAGGGTTAACAAACTCTATCTCTTTCGTTGCTATTGGGACTGGTAGAATTAGAGGGGCTGGATTCCTTTATGTAGTGGCTCCAACTGGAGTTGGAGGAGCTATATTATTTAGAGCAGGAGATTCGCTCTAAGCCACTAATCTATCTCCCTAGTGAATAGGAGAGCGACTAGTACTCTCTCCGGCAGTAGTGCCAATTAATTTGGTAGCCATCTGCTTAGTCAAAGGCACGCTCTGAAATAATAGAACAATTTGGACATCATATAATCTTATGACTTTATTGTATAGCACGATCTATCAATGAAAGAAGTGAAACAACTCTTAAATGCCTTGTAACCTCCTAATTATAAGTATGGTGCACAACATACCCATAAGTAAGACTCTAGACACTGATTGTGGACTCCCTAGGACTCGAATTGGGTCTAATATCAAAATTTTCACGCCCAAAACTAGGGAAGGGAGTGATTGGCTCGCGATACCTTACAGATTAAGAAATCGGCTATGATTATAACATTTTGGCCAAAATGTCACAACCATTTAGCTCACATATAGACTGATGAGGTCACAATATAATAAGATAGGAAACATAATATCGACAAGGCCATAATATGATGAAATAAACTGTAGGACGCCGACGAGGCCACAAACTTATTTACACCACAAAACTAAGTCCACAAATCCTCTATAGAGTAATCAATACTGAATGATTGGGACAGGGCCTCGACCTACTTATAGTTATATAGAAATACTCATGCAAAAGAAAAACTAGACCACAACTCTACAAAGAAAGGAGCATAGCAACTCTCAATTGAACCCAAATTCCTACAACATAGGATGATCGAAGCATCTATTTGTACTTGTAGCATGAATGCAGTATCCCGAAGCGAAGGGACGTCATTACGAATGAAATATATTGGTAGGGAAGCGTCATCTCCAAACCCGGGGACGCGTGACTAGCATCTGGTGTCACCCCTAATATGACCATAATGCGATACCAAAAAATAAAACAAAGGCTAGAACCCATGAGGTTTGGAAACTCAACAACTATAAATTCATAATAAGACGATAGGTTATAGCGGAAGCTGGCTCACTTAACCAACCAAAAATAAATACAATAGGTCGTCAAGGCCACAAAATGGAAAACAATCTATAAGAAAAGGCCCACCTGGCCTTCAACAACATACTAACACCACAACAATGTCTACATGCCTCTACAAACATAACAACTATAAACTGTCTAGTCAGGGCTCCGAACTACCCTTAGCTCAAACATCTGGTGACTCTGAAAGACCTGGAGCGCACCAACTCAGCTGGAACTCCACTCAGCACCCAATAACTAAATCTACTAGCCCATCATCACCTGCAGGAATGAATGCAGCACCCTGACTAGGGCATCAGTACAATAATGTACCAAGTATGAAAAGCAGACACAACTACAAGACTCATATTAGAGATCAACAGATATACCGAATATCACAGGAGAAGAAGCTCAACTTAAGTAAATACATAGAAACTATCTGGCCACCATAAGACTTGAAAGTACAATAAATCACACAAATAGAACCTACCTGTCCCCCATAAGCCCCGAAAGTCCAACAAGTAACACACAACGCACAACGCCTAGTAGACACAACTCACCTGACATCACCTCTAGACCTCTCAACTGCGTCAGCTAGCACTAGCCAACATCTAGCAGCCACAGCTAATAGGTAACAGATAATACAAGCCAAAATAACAATATAATGCCAAGAAAATCACAACTAAACAGCAGTTAATCAACATCATCAATCAAGCACTATCGGACCCTCTTGGTTGCGCATAGTTAGTGGAGCTCTGTCTCTCTAGAAAAATCAATCATGTATCAGAAAGGCTCAGACATGTCGGACCACTCTCGAATCATGTCTAAACTTGACACTACGGATGACATCATTCTCAACCCCGTAGGTCATTTCACTCCTTGGGCTCAACCCCTCGATCGGAAACACTCTCGTGCATTAAGTATCCACAAGACACAAGGCCATAAACACAACATACACACAATAAAAACACCCACAATGAACAGCAATAATAACACATGCTCAAACAGCCCACAACCGGCTCTCGCACCCCACCAACCGATTATCACAACACAATACTATTCTTTCACGTCTAGCCGTCCACCGACGAGCCACTAATGAAGCTATGGATCACCAGCCTAACCAGTCTATCCCCAAGCTTTACAAATAGCCCAAAAGACACTCTATTTATCACTAACAACAAGGGACATGGACAAGCCAACCCAAATGTCACCACTACCACCAACATGCCATAGACACGGTCGCCGACTCAAATATAATAAAAAATCATCGCAACCTACAACCTACATATTTATCAAATCATCAACCTCATATAATAGTAAAACCTATATCTATCCATTTCTAGCTAAAAGACAGCCCATAACACGAGTTATAGTAGCCACAACCTACTCTATTACCTACACCAACTAATTCCCTACGGATGTACGACAACAAACCAAACTATTTGCCCAAATTCACGACCTCAATAGATGAGGAAAAGACCACATCCCAAAAAACCCCAAACACATGTATACAAGAGCCAAAAAATAGCTAACAACATAGCAAATTCACAAAATATAATAAGAATATGATTGGAACAAAAATCATCCGAAACGGAGAGGCGAAAGCCTTCATAGACCTTGGATTCAGCCAAAACCCAAACCAGCTGGCTCAAGCTAATACCACCAAGAATTTACTGCCTCACAACATTCCACCCAACACAAAAATGGCACAAGATAAAGCTTATTCGACAAAATTCTTATGGATTTGGTGGTAGAAACTTGAATATAACTACCTACTAGCATCAACAACCTCTTAACCAACTTAAATATACTAAGAATTAGCAAGGAAAAACAATAGCAAGAAACCATAATGAGACAACAACCAAACAACCTACAAATGACGCCAAAACCATGGACTACACCAAGCTCTCTTCCCTAAGCCCAATACAATAAAGAAAAAGTTGGAACATCTCTAGGGAGAGTTTTGGTCAAGGAAATTTCCATAAATGAGAATTGGATGTGAACCCACCGATCAAAGGGACTTAAATAGTCCTCCACCACCTTAATCCATTTGTGATGTTCCTGCTTGTGCAGTCTCGCCAAAATATGAATATTTCTCTATTCCAAAGTGGAATTGATAAAAAGTTTTATGCACTGAAAACTAAACTCATAGACCTTTAATTTGATAGTTCGTAGGCTCCCTAAATCCTATTAGATAGGAGAAAAGTCTCGAGACTTTTGACCTGAATTTCAACAAATTTCAAAAAAGGAAATTTCGATAACTTTTGCCGAATTTCCTTCTACAAATTGATCAATGTCCAATCTTAAATATGATCATAGAGTTACTCAAATACCTCAGAACACTTTCTTCTTAGCCTATTAAGTACTCTTAATCCTGTCACGCCCCAGAACTAGGGTAGGGCGCAACTGGCACTCGATTCATGGTCGATCGAGAAGCCGGCCATATAACATCTATAAATGTAACACAAAGGCTGACAAAGCCGCCTGTCACAACCAACCAGGATAAATATTGGGACAATAATGGCTTGACAATTATAAATATGCAACCTAGAAAGTCGACAAGGCTACAATAAAGATAAAAAAAGCAATGAAAAATCAATACGACTACATAAGCCATACTACTATACAAACTAGTCCACATCAGCCTCTACAGAGTAAACAAACTGAAAAGCATGGGACAGGGCCCCGGCCTACCCATGTTGTACACAAAACTGAAAATAGTCCACACCAGGACATGGCTCCTGGAAGAGAGGAGCATACCACTATTCTGTAGAAATTTGGCTCCTACTATGTTCGATGATCTGAGCCTCGGCCTGTACCTGTAGCACGATTGAGGGATGGATCCCAAGATGAAGGGACGTCAATACGAATAAAATGTACTGGTACGTAAGGCTGAAAACTGTAAACATGTAAGATAAAAATGATAACTAGGCCAGAAATAAGGAGTAGTAACAACCTGAAATTCTGAAAATAGAAACCTGACAAT
>JACEIK010004719.1:103887-116912 GCA_018107945.1 Datura stramonium
TGTCTCAAACTGACTCGCAACCAATGGTGTGACATAAGAGAGTGTAGAACCAGGATCAAGCAAGACATATACTGCACGAGAATAAATAATCAAAGTACCTATAACAACATCAGGTAAGGCCTCCTGGTCCTGTCGACTGCCCAAAGCATAAAATTGATTCCGGGTTGCCCCAGAACTAGAAGCCTCTCTCCCTCTGCCTCTGCCATGACCTTTTGCTAGCTGAGGATCAGGTCTGGGAGGTCGAACGGAGGATGAAGAAGAAATCGCTGATCGCGCCTGATCCGCCTCGAACCTATCTGAACAAATCCCTCATAAAGTGCCCTGTCTTCCCACATAGATAACATACATTCTTCCCCTAAAGACACTAACTTGAATTAGATTTCCCACATTGGGGACAAGGCGGCAATAGTGGTCGCCTCTGCCCCTCCCACTCCTATCGCCGAGAGCTAGATGGAGTTGGGCCTTAGTCCCTTCTCTGTCCCTGAAACTGAGGTGGGCCACTCCCTATTGGCCTAACTGACTGCCTAGATGACTGAGCCCCTGGGTCACCCTGTGGCCCTCTGTAAGGACCCACAGTCCTAGCTCTCTTCCGTTGCTCATGCTTTCTCTGATTATCCCGTAAGTGATGAACCAAATCCTCTGCCCTCTGGGCGAAAGCTTGAATTCGTGAAATGTCCATATATTCTTCGGAAGAGATACCCCCAAGCAATCTCGAGCTATATGAAGCCCCAACCCTAACACAAATCGATGAACTCTATCCTCCATCGTCTGAACCATGTGAGGAGCATACCTGGCAAGAGAATTAAACCGAAGACAATACTCACGCACACTCATACTTCTTTGCTCTAGGTGCAAGAACTGCTCAGCTCGAGCCTGTCGATGCTCCCGGGGTAGATAGTGGTGCATAAAGGCCTCGGAAAAATCTTCCCACTCAGCTGGTGGTGCATCGGCTCCTCTAGATCGAGCCCAAGACTCATACCAAAATATGGCCACATCACGTAGTCTAAAGGCCGCCAACTCTACTTCCCCAGTCGTTGTAGCTCGCATCACCTTTAACACCCTATAAGTCTGATCGATAAAGTCCTGAGGATCCTCGCTGGGGTCTAATCCAGTGAATATAGGAGGGCTCAAACTCAAGAACTCGCGGGCCCTAGAACTCTCAATTGTCTGGCCTCTATGTCTCTCCATCGCCTCCAATTGTCGCTCTTGACCTGTGGCTATACGAGCCATCAGCTGAACAGCTCCCTCAAGACCCCGTCCTTCCGGAACCATTGGAGGTACCACAGGCGTGGGAGGGTCTGCCACTCTACTACCCTCAAGTACTGATGGTGCGGGAGGAGTTGGAGGTCTATCTGCCATTTCTCTGGTCGTAGCGGGAGAAACTGTAATACTTAGGGCAGGAGATTCACTCTGAGCCTCTGACCTGTCTCTCTGATCCACTGGAGGGAGTCTAGTACCCTCCCCAACAGCTGTGCCAATCAACCTTGTAGTCACCTTCCTTGTCACAGGCATACTCTGAAACAATAACAAGATTTAGATATCGTGGTACTTATGAGCTCGACCTATAGCACGAACTATTAGTAAAATAAGTGAAACAATTCCTAAATGTCCTGTAGCCTCCTGATTATAAGTATGGTGTACAACATACCCATAAGCAAGACTCTACTATACACGCCTCTGTGGACTCCCTAGTACACGACTTCGCTCTGATACCAAGTCTGTCAAGCCCCAGAACTAGGGTCGGGTGCAACTGGCACTCAATTCATGGTTGATCGAGAAGCTGGCTATATAACATCTATAAATGTAACACTAAGGCTGACCAAGACACTTGTAACAACCAACCAGGATAAACACTGGGCCAATAATGCCTTGACAATTATAAATATGAAACCTGGAAATTCGACAAGGCTACAATAAAGCTAAACAAAGCAATGAAAAATCAATATGACTACATAACCCATACTACTATAATAACTAGTCCACATCAGCCTCTACAGAGTAAACAAACTGAAATGCACGAGACAAGGCCCCAGCCTACCAATGTTGTACACAAAACTGAAAAATAGTCCACACCAGGACATGGCTCTTGGAAGAGAGGAGCATACCACTATTCTGCAGAAATTTGGCTCCTACTACATTTGATGATCTGAGCCTCGGTCTGTACCTGTAGCACGATTGCAGGATGGATCCCAAGATGAAGGGACGTCAGTACGAATAAAATGTACTGGTATGTAAGGCTAAAAACTATAAACATGTAAGATAAAAATGATAACTAGGCCTGAAATAAGGAGTAGTAACAACCTGAAATTCTGAAAACATAAACCTGACAATAACTCATTATTGAAGTATAAATGCAACCATCTAATGCACAACAAAGACTATAACTGAAATGCCAGTAGACAGCCGACCATAAAATCTATACANAATTCTGAAAACAGAAACCTAACAATAACTCATTATTGAAGTATAAATGCAACCATCTAATGCACAACAAAGACTATAACTGAAATGCCAGCAGACAGCCGACCATAAAATCTATACTATCCATCCATCCAATGTACCACACTGGGATAAAAGTAAATATTGCCTCTAGACGGTGGGCTATACCGGGGTAAAAATAAAAATACATCCGGCCGGCGTACCATAACGGGGTAAACTCCGTCCAGCCGGTGTACCACACCGGGGTAAAATCAATAAGACCTCCAGCCGGTGTAACACATAGGGGTAAAATCAATAAAGCTTAGACAAAATCATATCTGGAGCCGATATGGCTTAATACTGGACCAGCTCAATACATACAACATAGAAATGAAGAATACTAAACATGTGGCCTGCATAAGCCTACTTCGTAATGCATAACTGGAACTGAGTACATTTAACATGCAAATAAAAAAAAAAGAACTTAAATGCATGTAGTAAAAACTTGTATGAATCATACGGAACTACAGATAACCTAAGAGTTTCAACAAAATTTGTAGATTGTCTCCACGGGACATTAGAGCTCAGAAACCCACCATCTTGTCGTTCGTCTTAAGGGAAAGGGATTATTAAATCTCCCCTTGACCTAACATATTTCCTAACATACACATAAGATAAGGGAAAACCATAACCAGGTAATCCTAATTCGGTAAGCATGTTTACCCTCAATAGCTTACGACGTCTTTACGTGGCTTAAAATCATTTACACGTCCTCATATAGGCTCTTTCACCAATTTCAGATAGAAACCAGACCTTTAAACACATTTAACATCATATATACATACACATGACATATAGTAAGGACCAGATAACGATGCCCACGCTGAGGGGTCTCCAACTCAATGTACAACTATGACAACAATCAACACAATATCACACTTTAGGTATCTCCCTTTGGCTAGGCATAATCTTAACATTTATCCTCAATAAAACATGGGACTTTAAAGCTTAAATGAAGCTTAACATACTGCTTCAACACTTTTAAAAAGGTTGTTGTCTCATTCGATTCACATCACACGAATCGTGCTTGGAATGACAGACAGGGCGCCTGGCATACCTTGTTACGACGAGCTTTCCTTAATCGCTTCTGTCCTCCAACAACCCATGTTTAGTATTCTTCAATTCCTTGAAGTTATACTCATGTAACAAGCCTGGTTTGAGCCAATTTCCTAGAAAAAATGTCATCCCAACAGAAGCCATAACAACAATACAAAACAACATTTCATTACTTTGTTTTAACTTGTTTCCGCAGTCTTTAAGGGAAAAATAAAATGGTGAACTTACCTAGATTTTCTTGTGATTATTCCCCAGAATAAAAGGAGTATATTCCCAGCAAAACATGGCTGTATGAACCTCTAAAAAGGGGCAAAAACTTCACCCAAAAACACACAAAAAATGAGCCACAAAATAAACTTCAACTTCTAGCTTTAGCTAAGAAAATTCTTGCAAGTTTAATAGCTAGAAATGGTAACCCTTTTCTTGTCTTCCACTCCTACTAAAATGGATTATCTAGAAAGCTTAACATGATTGCAAACACAGCAGCTTCACAGCCCAAAGAATGGTAGAAACTTCAGCTAAACACACATGAAAAAAACAACCTAGCCTAGCTTTGAATTTTCAAGCTTTTAGCTAAGATTTTTGGTAAGTTTAAAGGATAAAATCTTTACCTCCTCCCTTGAATCCAACCATTAACAAAAGGTAGTATATATTCATCTAAGTACTTCTCTGAAAACAAAGAAAAAAACATCATAAAAATGCTTCAAAAATGCAGCAACAAGACTCACCGATGCCTCTCTTAAACTTTGCAATGATCTTCTTCACTTGGCTTCAATTTTTGGTTGATTATATGCCTTGATTTATCTTAGTTTTTTGGTGTAAAATATAGAGAGAAGTGTCCCCTAAGCAGGCAGCTTGAATTTGGATAGGAATGATATGATTTGAGCAACAAACAACTTAAATAAATAGGGGTAGGGCGGTGGAGGCTCTAGGGCGTCATGGCCGCGTCACCGCTCGTGATGGTTCGCTAAAATGCCTATAAAGTTTTACTCCGAACTACGATTGACAAGAGGTATGATGTTCTGAAAATTAGACTCAAACACCTTTAATTTGATAGGTCGTGGGGCTCCTAATTCATTATATATTGGGAGATATAGTAATTTAAAGTTGATCCTTACTTATGAACTTCACATACTCTTTGGTTTTCTGATCGTACACATTTCCCTTGACACCTACGACCAATATACAACCCGTACTTTCCCTAACCTAGCATAAAACATCAAATAATTACCAATAAAAATTTTAGGGTGTTATAAATCCTATTTCAAAAGTACGGATTTATCACTCAAATTATCCAGGGTGTTACATCCTTCCCTCCTTAGAAACATACGTCCTCGAATGTTGGAAGACACGCACGACTCCAACTTATTGATCGACAAAACAGATATCACATGACATAGCCTCACATGGCAATCCTACAACAAATAACTCCAAACAATAAAACTTTGCACCATTCCGAGGTGCGACTCAACAATACCCATAATCAAATTAAAGGATCTTACCTGCCACCATGACTAGCCACCAGGCCAGCTATAGTCCACCACGTCGCAAGTATCCCTACATAAGTCAGCAAATGTGAGTCTAGACCTAACTCCTACAACAGCTAACTCCTCGCACACTTTTAATCCAGAAAGAAGGGTAACAATCCTGAATGTCTTGTAGCCTCCTGCTTATAAGTATACTACAAAATGCACACAAAAATAAGACTCTATCAGACATGGCTCATAGACTCCCTAGGACACGAACTGCTCTGATACCAAGTCTGTCACACCCCAAACCTGGGTAGGCGTGACAGGCACCTGGTGCCAGACTTGATATGAGCATACCTGACGCCCAAAAATAAAACAAAGGCCAGAACCAATGAGGTTCAGCAACACAACAACTATAAAATCAAAATAAGATGATAGACTATAGCAGAAGCTGGCTCACCTGACCAACCAAAAATAAATATAATAGGTCGTCAAGGCTATGAAATGGAAAACAATCTGTACAACAAGGCCAACCAGGACTTCAACAACATACTAACAGCACAACAACATCTACGAGCCACTACAAATATAACAAATATCAACTATCTGTGACAGGGCCCCGAACTACCCTTAACTCAAACATCTAGAGACTCCGAAAGACCTAGAGCGCACCAACTCAGGTGGAACTCCACTCAGCACCCAAGAACTCGATCTACCAGCCCACTATCACCTGCAGGAATGAATGAAGCACCCCAACTAGGGTGTCAGTACATTAATGTACCAAGTATGAAAGAATGAAACAACTACAAGACTCAGATTAGAGATCAATAGATATACCAAATATTGCAGGAGGAGAAACTCAACTTAAGTAAACACATAGAACCTACATGGCTCCCATAAGCTTGGCAAGTACAAGAAAGCACACAAATAAAAACTATCTAGACCCCATAAGCCCAGTAAGTCCAACAAGTAAACCACAACGCACAGTTCCTAGTAGACATAGCTCACCTGTCATCACCTCTAGAACTCTCAACGGCCTCAGCTAAAACTAGCCAATATCTAACATCCACTACTATCAAATAACAGATAATACAAGAAATAATAATAATATAATGCCAAACAAATCACAAGTAAATACCAGTTAATCAACATCATCAATCAGGCACTCTCAGACCCTCTCTCGGTTGTACATAGTATGTAGAGCTCAATCCATTTGGGAGAACCAATCTCAATCCCAAGAAGGCTCAGACATATCGGACCACTCTCAAATCATGTCTCAACTTGACACTATGGAGGACATCATTCTCAACCCCGTAGGTCATTTCACTGCTTGGGCTCAACCCCTTAGTCGGAAATGCTCTCGTGCGTCGAGTATCCACAAGAAACAAGGACACAAACAAAACACACACACAATCACAACATTCACAATAATAATACATGTTGCACCAGCCCACAACCGGCTCTCGCACCCCACCAATTGATTATCACAACATAATACTATTCTTTCACGTCTAGCTGTCCACCAATGAGCCACTAATCGAGCTATGGATCACTAGCTTAACCAGTCTATCCCAAAGATTTATAAACAGCCCACAAGACACTTTCTCATCACTAAAAATAAGGGACACGGTCAACCCAACCCAAGCGTCACCATGGCCGCCGACTCAAATATAACGAAAGATCGTCGCAATGGAAAACCTACATATTTATCAAACCATCAACCACATATAATTTTATCACCAATATCTATCCATTTCTAGCTGTAAAACAGCCCACAACACGAGTTATAGCAGCCACGACATATTCCATTACTAACACCAACTAACACCTTATGGGCATACGATAACCAACCAAACTATTGCCCAAATTCATGACCTCAATAGATGAGGGAAAGACCACAGCCCAATAGCCCCCAAACACACGTATACAAGAGCCAAACAACAGCTAATATATAGCAAATTCACATGTATGACAAGAATATGATAGGAACGGAAATCATCCAAAAATGGAGAGGAAGAAGTCTTAACATACCTTGGATTCTGGTGAAACCCAAACAAGCCAGCTCAAGCTAATACCACCAAGAATTACTTCTTCAAAACAGTCCATCCAACACCAAAAATGCCGCACTAAGAACACAACTTGAAAATGGCACAAGACAAAGCCTATTTGGCAAAATTCTTATGGATTTGGTGGTAGAAAATCGAATATAAACACCTACTAGAATCAACAACCACTTAACAAACTTAAAAATTCTAAGAATCGGCAAGGAAAAACAATTTACCATGCAGCCATAACGAGATAGTCACCAAACGACCCGAATGATGCCAAACCATGGACTACCCCAAGCTCCCGTCTTCCTGACCTTTGATTCCACTTCGGATTATCTTCCCTAAGCCCAAAACCATTAAGAACAAGTTGGAACACCTTTAGGGAGTGTTCTGGTCGAGGAAATTTCCAGAAATGAGAATTGGATGTGAACCCACCGGCCAAAGGTACTTAAATAGTCCTCCACCGCCTTAACCCGTTTGTGACGTGCCTGCTTGTGCAGTCTCTCAAAAATATTAATATTTTTCTATTTCAAAGTCGGATTGATAAACGGTTTGATATTCTAGAAATTAGACTCATAGAGCTTTAATTTGATAGGTTGTAGGCCCCCTAACTCCTTATATATTGGGAGAAAAGCCTCGAGACATTTGACCTAAATTTAAAAGAATTTCATAAAGGAAATTTGTGATAACTTTTGCCGAAATTTCATTCTACCACTTGATCGATGTCCAATCTTAATACCTCATAACACTACCTTCTCATCCTATTAACTTCTCTTAGTCCCAACTCAAAAGTATGGATTTATCACTCAAATTATCTGGGGTGTTATAGGAAGGCTGAAAGCTATAAATGGTAATACCAAAGGTAACTGAACCAAAGATAAGAAAGAAGCAATGTAAAACCCTAGAAACTAAAACCTGAGTGTACTTGATGTTGTTCCCAATGCAATCATAAATATATCTGCATGTATTAAGGCTATAACTACCCGACTGATAAGTTACTCAGTGTTAAAGTCAAAAAGAAAGTTTGCCCATTCGATTACTGCATCGATGATAAAGTTTGTGAATATCTACCCAACTGATATAACCGCATTGGTGATAAGGTCTGGGAATACTTACCCAACTTATATAATTGCATCAGTGATAAGGTTTGATAAATCATGTAAAAACCATATGTGGAGCCGATAGGGATCATACTGAACCTGTTTGTATCATACTATGCAAATACATGCTGACTTTGAGACTATGACCTGTATAGGTCTCAATCACGGCTTAGGGAGCTATAACTATGGACATATTGACTCATGAGACTCTTGAATAGCGTAAGAACATATACTCAATCAATTGGGTGACCTCCAGGAGACCCTTGGGACTTAGATGACATGAGGAACATACGAAATACATAATCAATGTTTAAAAATTCCTAACGGTTTAGAAAATAGCATATAATAGGAGTAGATAACTTAGTTACCACTTCTCGTACCAACACTAGAAGACTTACATTCGATTATTTTCTTACCTCATAATTGGCATTTCAAACTTTACATCACATACTTAGTTCTACACAAAATTTATCATGAGTACATTTCTCAAGTCAAATAATTAGTCTTAACCATATCTCCTTTGATTAATCCTAATTTAACAATTAACATTCCAACTAGTAGAGTCGTTTCTTAGATATTTTACTCAATCTATATAAAAGCATAAAAACGCACATAAGAACAAAATCTCCTTGTGTAACATAAAGGACCACCCCATAGTGTTCAGTCATGGGTCTTTAGACTTAATTTACAACAATGTAGCAATGGTACATTCTATATCATTTAGTCAACCATAGAGTATTTGTGAATTCTATGTCATAGAATAAGCTTAGTATATAAAATAAGCGTAAGGGTAGCTCGAAGAATCCTTCTTTAAACAATTGATTCACATCTATTGCAACCTCAATTTTCTATTGAATTCATGCCAAAGAAGGAGAAAGGGGTGCCTTTACATACCTCAAATTGTCGAGTTCAACTTAACCGATAATAATTTCAACTATAGACTTGTAATCCTTCTAAGCTCTAGACCATAAATCAAAAGAACAGGGCTGTTTCAATCCAAAAATTCAGCCAGCAATATCTCCCATAAGAACATGATAACAACAAGTTCAATTCAATGCTTATTCATGAATTCTTACGAATTGAAAGGATATGCTTTAACTTGTAGATAACCTTGGCTTTGTTTGAAGTAATTTCCATAATTTCTACAAACTTGAACTCCTCCAACCTGAGTTAATTTCAATAAAATAACTCTATAGAAGTGTTCTCCTTAGCTTGAAAAACCTTTATCCAAGATGAGTTTGTATTTGATGTTGTTTAGGTAGCTCAATCTTCTTCCACTTGATGGAAACATATAGAGAAAATGACCTTTAAACGAGCTGCTGCCTTTGTGAAATAAGAAAATGACTTAACATAACACACCACTTAGCATATATATATGTCACTGCCACTGCCACTGTAATGGATGCCACATGCAGGCCAACATGGAAGAGGCAACCTGCGTCGCACGGCCCCTTGCACCTCTAGGACGCCACATCGCACACATTCTTGCACTATGCGCAGCGGCGTCGCACAAGCCCTTTGATTGGGCCTTGCTCCGTCCATTTGTTCATCGACTCATCTACGTATTTCACCCCCAATCCTTCTATAACACACAATTCATATTCTTAAATCTCTAAACATGTGCATTCATCAATTAAGAAATAAAAGCTTTCTGGGGTGTAGTAATAACAATACATAGGTGCACAACATTTCCAGTTAAGGACCGTGAATCAAAAATATGATGTCTATATCCACTCAAAGACCATGTTTTAGTAGTTATCAGGTGGAGGGGTCATGTATAGTTACAAACCATAAAATCATTATAGGTCCATATATTGATGTTCACAAGGGATTTGCGATGAATTTCTCCTAGGTACGATTCACATATCAAATCTATAGACCATCTATTAGTTTGTAAATCAAGTTCAAAGAACCAACATTCTTGATCTCAACTTACGGCCCAATCTACGATTTATAAATTCAAAATAAGTTTCTCATGTAAATGTATTAGAAAGTTTCACACTGAGCTAAACTTTATCTCATTTTAGTTTTTTAGGAAAGGTATGGCATCATTTACAGACCGTGAATTGAATATTCGGTCCTAATTCACAACTTCATCATGTTCAACTGTACTCAACCCCAAATAGTCCATTATAAAATTCCTAGTTCTCCTAGCCCATTCATGTTTATGCACAGGTATAATTCACCAAAGTAAATAAGCCAACAATAAGCATAATGATGAACAATTTACCTAAGGTTAGCTGATTTAAAAGATGTGAAGTGTGTGCAAAGTGGATGTTTCTTCTTTTTCAATTTTTAAAACCCTAGTTGCTTGAGATGGAAGAGTACTTGTGTCTGTGTGATCTTAAGTGTATATGCAAGTAAGAACTAGAGTGATATGAGTTCTTAAGCAGTTGAAGGATCGCGATAATGGAGGAAATTGAATGGTGAAAAAGAAGATGAAGAAAAGAAAAACGAGCGAAAAGGGACCATATAATTAATAATTAAACATGGTTCATGACAAGTCAGGTTAAGCACACCCAATTATGAAGGTAAATAAATTACACAAACCATAAGTGAGGTCGTAAATGACCTCAATAGAAAATGACCCAGTTACACTTAAACAGATCTATGAACTCATTTACAGACCATAAAATAGACATATGATCAATTTATTGAGCCAAAATTCAACATCAGAGATCAAACATAGCACCTCTCACATACAACTTAACTTACAAACTATAAATTGAAAGTACAGTCCGTTAGTTGAGCCATAAATGGACTTCAGAGAAATTGTTACCTGGACTTCAACCTTTCATACCACTTAGAAACCGTACATAAATTTTGCAGTCTATTAGTGGGCCCTAAGCTTTAGGTTGTTTCCCTTTCCTTTGCTTTTGCCATTCCTCACCCATTTTTTTCTCTTTTCTAAGTGGAACCTACACTAACAACACCCATTAGTACAAAATTTGGGTTTTCCTCCCAATAAGTACTTGATTTAACATCGTCGCACGATACAGATACTACACATAGTGTACTATCTTTTGGGTTGCCTCCCAATAAGCATCTGATTTAACATCACAACACGATGAAAATACTTGTTTAAATATAGGATGACTCGTCCCTAGGATGGAACTTCTTCACCCATTTTCTCTTCTTTGTACCACGAAGGTGGTGTTTTTCCCATTTTCCTTTTGACTTTGATTTCTTAGGTTCTACCTTTTAATTTTGATATCCAGGATTAATTGTAACTTTGGAGTCATCACTTGTTGAGATGTTCTCATAATCCCTTAGTATCTCCATCCTTTTTTTCACTACAAAGGTGATCTCCTCATCATTCACTCAAAATTTTATCTCGTAGTTTTTCGAGTCCATGAGAGCTCTTCTTGTAGCAAGGAATGGATGCCCAAGGGTAACAGGAATTTCAACATCAACCATAGAGTGTAGAACCATAAAATTTGTTGGCAAGGCAAATTTTCCAAACTTAAAAACGACATCCTCAGTAATACTCACTGATTTCTTGATTGTTTTTTCTGCACGTGTAGTCGTATATTCGTGGATCTAAGAATAAAAAGTCCATATATTTTGTAGACATCAAGATGTATTAGGTTGATTCTAAAACCATTGTCATATAGAGCTCTAGCATAGGCATAAGAGCAAATAGTGGATGGAATAATAAAAGCACCAAGGTTACCCTTTTCTCCATACTGGTGCCGGACATAATTACACTAACTGAATGCATAGTCGAGAATACCTCATTTTCCATGGTACTTTGCTTTGTAAGTAGCTTTTTGAGGTTTTTAGCAAATCCCGACATCTCCTTGAGAGTATCCAGGAAAAGAATACTCAGAGTTATTATTCCTTTCAATATATTTCTAGATTTTGGAATACATACTTTGCTTTCTCAAACATTGTGGGAATGCAGGAAGAGGTTCTGGAATTGGAGGCAACGGTTTAGAAACCTTCGCCACTATTTCCTCAACCTTCCCTTATCTATTAGACTCTCCATAATCTCCTCAGTCTTCATACTAACACTATCCTCCGCCTCAAATTTATCAACAATCATACCTTCATCCAATTGATCATTATTAGAAACTCAACATCTTTCCACTTTGGGTCATATGGCCATGTCGTGTGCATTGTGGACTCCTCCACTGCCTCTAGGGTTGGAACTATGTCACTAGGTAGCTTTCCTTTTGATTATAATTTTTCTCCCTAGATAGGTCCCACATCTATTTCTTCAACTTCTTAACAAATGTTGTGCTGGAGCTTTCAACCTCGGACAGGCTTTTAAGAGAAGCTTTAACCTCTCCTGATTTTCCAATACTTTCTCCAACATGCCTTCTAATTTGGAGCTCCCATGATCCTGTGAAGGTCCTTCTCTCCAATTGCAAGAACTAGATGCTTTGCCTCTAGGAGGGATATATGGGTTGGAGCTCTTATTTTTCAAAGTTTTTATTTTGTCAATTTTTATTCTAACTGCCTTGTTTATTTCTACCATAATGGTTACTGTGACATTATGGTTGAGGTGTCCATTAATTCTGATAGTTTGAATACTAAAAGTTCTGATTTTGATTAGAATAGTTCAGCCTTTAATACCCTCCTTGCATGTTGTTTATGTATTTTACATCTTCAACTTACATAGGAGGTTGGTCTTGATATTGTTGACCTTGCATTGGAGGAGGATAATTTTGCATCTGTGGGTGAAAAGTCTGTGGCTGCTGAGTGACGTGCCCCGCATCGAGTGCCAATAATTTGACGACTCTTTTTCACATTGAGCGCGTCCGCAAGTGTGCGGGTCGTGCAAGTAATATAGTGGCTCTTTTTAAGAACCGGATTGTCGAACCCACAGGGACTGGACCCATTCCTCTAACTATCTATTTCTAGTGTGATCT
>JACEIK010004720.1:0-23134 GCA_018107945.1 Datura stramonium
AGGCCCAGTCGGCCGGAGGCTGTATTTACAGCCGTTATATAGCCCGTTGATTCCAGAAATCTGAGATAGAGCCAGCCAGGCACCAGATGTGCTTAGGCTCTTGAGTTTAGCAGTCCAGGTCCTAATAGGGCACCAGGTGCCAGTCATACCCCCCAGGGCGGGGCGTGACATCTTCAAAATCTCCTCAATGAACACATGTGGATCCTCATCCACCTTCGATCCAAGGAACTCGGGAGGGTTCATCCTCAAAAAATCTCTAACCCTTGTTGCCACCGCATTCTCGTTTTGAGGGACATGCACTACTTCCTGTTGATTGACCTGGGGGGTCAAGGCCTGGGCTAACATCTGAATGGCCACCCTGAACTCTACGAGGGCAACCGGCTCAGGTACATGCTCCTCATTGGCTGGTAGGACCTGTTGATGCCTATCTCTATTGCCATCCTATGGCTATTTTCGTTTCCATTTCTTCTTCCATTAACTCTGCGTGGAGGCATGATTCTGCAAACGCGTATAGCATTTGTTAGAATGATAAAGAGACATTTCACGCATGACATAAATCATGAAAGAAGGAAATATTTCCTAAATGTCTCGTAGCCTCTTAGTCATAAGTGTGGCACGCTTCACACCCATGAAAAACACTCTACTTAACATGGCTTTCTGACACCCTAGGAAACTTCAAAACATAGCGGAAGTCTAACAAATAACATCTGATTTCATACATGAATCGAAAGCTGAAGCACAACTATGTAAAAAAAGCCTCTAACACTGACGAGTTGATGGGACAAGACCCCAACTAACTCACTATAATCTGGAAACCAAAAAGATGAAGTACAACTAATAAGAAGGGCCCTCACAAGATGAGGACTCACCAACTGAGGCTGAGGAAAGCTAACTCCTAGAATCTGACTAGCGGCAGGACTGAACCTGGGTACTAAATCCTGTATGATAAAATGATACAACATAGAATATGCAGTCAGTACGTGGAATGTACTGAGTATGCAAGGTAAGTAAAACCACTAAGTAAGTAAAATCACTAAATCAAGCATGTAATAAAACATAATCAAGATAAGATTCTGAGAGTAGGCTTGCATGCTATTTTCTGAAATCATGATCTGAACATGACTGAACATCATAACATAATTGAATGACCCAAAGCTAAAAAATGATAATAATAGGTAAAACGGAACATTGGGTCAAACCTGTTGAAAACATAATATCATGAATGATGTACATTCATAACTGAAATCATGAGGAACAATGGGAGACTCGTCATATAACCAACATTACCATGATAGAGCTTATGTGGTCCCGACTATCACACTCAAGAGGGCAGAGTCGTACAAAGCTTTGTCAGGGCTAAGGATGCTACCATGATGTCAATATCAAGCTCAAGGCCCTTGGGGACAAGGGAAGATCCAAGCGAGGTCCCAAATTATATAAGTAAACCTACGTTGGCGCGTATTTTTGTCATGCCCCGAGTCTATACCCTGACGAGACACAGTACTTGGGATCACAAGTAACCCAAAGTCAATCCATCGTCTATCATAATACTGAAATTCTGAGTAAAAACATAGCGGAAGCTTTAAAATAATAAAATAAAATATTTATGAAGAAGAAGTAAATCATAAAGTTTAGAAGAACTGAAATAAAGCTGCAAATCTAAATCTGTATATGTGTCTGAAAGCCATCTATCTGATGAGTTGTTGGGACAAGCCCCTAGCTAACTCTAAGTCTAATGAAAGTACTATAACAGAAAATAAATAATCCTTGTATCAAAAGATGAGGACTCACCATTGATGCAGCTGAAAATGCTGAGCGAGGTCTGCTAATGGTGCTGAGACTGAGAACCTACAGGTGTATCATAAAATGATACAGCATAAAAGGTATGCATCAATACTTCGAATGCACTGAGTAAGTGACAGAAACCATAACATGGAGAAGAAAACAATAGAACTGTAAAGACATGCAATGACCAACTAAAATACTACAATTGAATAGACTATGATATACTGAGATGGTCAAAATGACCCTGTCTGATGGTCAAAGACATGCCCTAAATCTAATATACTAATCTGAAATATTGTACTAAACTGATCTACACTGACTAATGTGAGACTGAACTGAGCTGACTAGTTGGAGAGTCTATAACTGACATATAAACACATGATCTAGACGTGGAGTCCGATGTATACACACCATTGGTAGCACCCAATATAACTTGCCGGAGTATAAAGGCATGAACTGAGTGATCACAGTCTGGGGCCATGAGGCCCATAATAATATAACATACGGTCGCAATGTAGTTCTGGGAACTCAGGTGCACTGGAACCCCGGTCTTCTTGGTGCTAATTCCTACTCCCACTGGATAGTCCTAAACTAACTACTAAATGATAGCTCAAAACTCGGGCCCAAGACTATGTCAGGAATACCTATCTGGAAGTACCCTGAGAGTCTTATCGGACTGAATTCTATGACTGGTGCTCTAAGACTGGTCAGAGCTGCTTATTTGGAAGCTTTATAACCGTCTAAAGAATAAACTGTAATTTGAAGTTGGGGTCCTAAGGCTAGTCAGAGCTGCTTATCTGAACATTTCATGAACACCTAAAAAACCACTAAAATTTGACACTAAGTCTAATACTGATGACTGGGGGGCATCACTAAAATCTCAAGAATTAACTGCGGTCAAACTAATCAGCTGACATTTTTGGACGATACTTTGTATGCTAAAACCTAACTGAGACTAAACAAACATGATTCTAATTGAAATTTCAACATGAACTAGCCATATGTGCATCCCAAAACTGATAGAACCAAGCTATAGGGAAAACTAGTTCAACCAGCAAGATCCTAATTTCTACTGAGTTGAGACTAGGGGATAAATTATTTCTCAAGATCCAATTCTCATAAATGTCTAGAATAGGGAATAATAAGCAATTAAAATCATGAGAAATATACTACCCAAAATTTTAAAGATATAAGTCTAGAAATCTTCTACATTTCAAATCCACAGGGCTAAACTGAAAGAGGAAAATAGCGAAGATTTTTGGGACACAAGGGAAGAACTATTCCCTTGTCGAATTCCCACATACCTGGCTCAGAAATATCTGAAGAGGAAAGCTTGAAATTCTACACTGATGAGGAAATCTAGTTCTTTCTTGAGAGAAGAAGTATGATCGTTCTTTCTGAGAGTTAATGTGGGGGAATGAGGGGGGAAACCTTTCAATCCCCCTAATATCTCTTAAATAGTGCTTAAAACGACGTAGTTTAGAGTCTAGGAGTTTAGGAATTTACATAAAACACCCTAGGAAATTCACAAGAAAAAGGACCCTTCCAGGCCTCACGAGGCACTCCACGAGTCGTGAGGTTAGGGACGACTCATGGTGCCAAGTCATGATGTGCGCTGGAAATTTTCTTCAAATTCAACAGCCTGCCAACGACTAACTTCACGAGTCGGCAGGAGACCTAACGACTCGTGAGGTCTCCCATTGTCATTGAGCCAAGATTTCTTTTCATGGGCCACCACGAGCTACTCATGACTCATTATCGATGACCATGACTCGTGGTCTCCTCCCATCATCCTTAATGCTGAAAACCACCTGGGGGTCACCACGAGTATCACCACGAGTCGTGGTGTCCCAAATGAGTCATGGTGAGGACCCATTAAGTGCACAATCCAAATTTCTCAACTTTCAGTCAACCCTTTGACCATGACTTATACGACAACTCGTTGTGTTGACCACGACTTATACGATGACTCGTGGTCACACCTGTGGTCACTCAATTTTCCCAAATTTTCAACCAAGTCTGGAACCTTCCCTACGAGTTACTCCATGACGTGTGGCCTAACCCATGGGTAACAGGACAACTCGTTCTATGGCCTGGTGCATAAAATCTTGTTTTCTCCATTTCAAATCCCGAGCCTGATCTTAGGGCTTTTGGGGCATTACAATATCTCCCCCTTTGGAACATTCATCCTCGAATGTTGGAAAACATACAAAAAGCAGAGAATTGCAATCATTAAACTCAAATACCGATCATGAAAGTTGAAAACTAATGGAATGGCTACGTCCAAACTGAACTATATGACTTAATCGAATTCACGAATCATACACACATTCACTAACATGAAAGAAACTGGGACACATGGATTGAACATGTAACTGAATAGAGTTTTAGGGCAAAAATTGATACCTTAAACTAAAACTAAGTTGGAAGGGAATAAATGTGGGTATCTAGTCAGCATATCTACTTCCCCACTAAGGCATAGAAGGACTCAATCACCATCCTATGCGCCCGNAGGGAATAAATGTGGGTATCTAGTCAGCATATCTACTTCGGCTTCCCACATAGCTCCTTTAACATGTTGATTTCTCCACATGACTTTGACTGAAGATACTTCTTTGTTCCTCAGCTTACGAACCTAACGGTCAAGGATCTGAACTGGGACCTCTTCATGAGAGAGACTATCTTTCACTCCCACACTATCTAGTGGTGCCACTGAAAGTTGGATCACTGATGCACTTCTTCAATAGAGACACATGGAACACTGGGTGCACAGATGATAACTATGAAGGTAATTCCAGCTCATAGGCTACTTTGCCAATTCGCCTCAGAATTCTGTGGGGTCCCACATATCTTGGACTGAGTTTTCCTTTCTTCCAAAATCTCATCACCCCTTTTATGGGTGAAATTTTTAAATAAATCCAATCATCTACTGCATACTCTAACTCTCTGCTCCTCACATCAGCATAGGATTTCTATCGGCTCTGAGCTGTTTTCAACGGATGTACCTTCTGCATAGCTTCATGAACTATGCCCGATTAGCGTAGCATCACCAACCTCAAACCACCCGATAGGAGATACACACCTTCTACCATACCTTGCCTTAAATGGAGCCATCTGAATACTGGAGTGGTAGCTGTTGTTGTACGCAAACTCGGTGAGAGGCAGGTGATCATCCTAACTACCCTTGAAATCGATCATGCATGCTCTCAACATATCTTCCAATTTTTGGATAGTCTTCTCAGCTTGTCCATCTATTTGCGGGTGAAAAGTTGTGTTGAGCTTGACCTTGGTATCGAGTCCCTTTTGAAAAGATTTCCAGAAATGAGAGACGAACTGGGTGCCTCTATCTGAAATGATGGACAAGGGAACCCCATGAATTCAAACCAACTCCTGGATATAAATCCTAGCATAATCCTCAATTGAGTTTGTAGTTTTAATTAGATGACAACNCCCATGAATTCAAACCAACTCCTGGATATAAATCCTAGCATAATCCTCAATTGAGTTTGTAGTTTTAATTAGGAGGAAGTGTGTTGTCATAGTCATCTAGTCTACTATCACCCAGATTGAGTCATGATGCCGACGAGTCCGAGGTAGACCTATAATAAAATTCATATTTACTTCTTCGTACTTCCATATGGGTATACTGATATCCTAAGTCATACCTCCCATTCTCTGGTGCTCTACTTTGACCTGCTGGCAGTTTGGGCATTTAGCTACAAATTTTACCGATGTCTCTGATCATGTCGTTCCACCAATAAATATCCCGTAAATCACGGTACATCTTAGTAGCACCTGGGTGGATTGAATATCTCGAACAGTATGCTTTAGCCAGTATCTTCTATCTCAAATCACCCATATTCGATACGCACAACCTACCCTGGTTACGAAGTACACCATCTCCCTCTTGGGAGAAAGCCTCCACTTTTTTTCTGAGAACCACCTCCTTCAGTTTAAGTACTATGGGATCTTCATCCTGCCTTGACTTAACTTCAACTACCAATGAGGGATCTGATCTACTCTTCACCACTACTCCGTCCTCAGCTATATCAACAAACTATACTACCAACCGAGATAACTTATGGATATCCTTTGCCAGTTCCTTTTTTCCCTCTTCAACATGAGCCACACTCCCCATAGACACTCAGCTCAGGGCATCATCTACCACATTGGCTTTGCACGTGTGATACAACACACTCATGTAATAGTCCTTCAGTAGCTTCAACCATCTTCTCTGACAAAGATTTAGATCTTTCTAACTAAACACATATTGAAGGCTCTTGTGATCGGTGAAAACATCCACATGAGCCCCGTACAGATACTGCCTCCATATTTTCAATGCAAACACCACCGCTGCTAACTCTAGGTCATGAGTCAGATAGTTCTTCTCATGAACCTTGAGTTGTTTGGAGGCATAAGCTATAACCTTACCCCGCTGCATTAGAGCGTAATCAAGTCCAACTCTAGAAGTATCACAATACACCACGAACCCATCTGTTCCTTCTGGAAAGGTCAAAACTGGAGCAGTAGTGAGCCGCATCTTCAACTCCTAGAAACTCTGCTCACACGCATCTGACCACTGAAATTTCACCTTTTTCTGAGTCAACTTAGTCAAAGGAGATGCAATAGAGGAAAAACCTTCCACAAAATATCGGTAATAACTAGCTAGATCCAAGAAACTTCTGATTTCGATTGTGGAGGTAGGTCTATTCCAATCTTTCACCACTTCTATCTTTTGAGGATCCACCTGAATACCCTCACCCAAGATCACCTAACCAAGGAAAGTCACGGACTTCAACTAGAATTTGCATTTGCTGAACTTGGCGAACAACTAGCGGTCTCTAAGTGTCTGAAGCACTATCCTCGGGTGATTAGCATGTTCTTCCTCATTTCTAGAGTATACCAGAATGTCATCAATGAACACAATGACGAACATGTCTAGATACTGCTTGAAGACTCTATTCATCAGGTCCATGAAAGTTGTAGGGGCATTAGTGAGTCCAAAGGACATTACCATGAACTTGTAGTGACCATATCGAGTTCTAAAAGTTGTTTTTGATATGTAACACTCTTTGAATCTTAGCTGATGATACCCCGACCTGAGATCTATCTTAGAGAAACAGCTGGCTCGCCTAAGCTAATCGAACAAGTCATCAATCTTGAATACCTGTTCTTGACTGTGACCTTGTTCAACTGATGGTAATCAATGCATATTCTGAGGGTAATATCTTTCTTTCACACAAATAGTACTAGAGCACCCCAAGAAGAGATGCTAGGTCTGATAAAACCTTTATCAAGAAGGTCTTTTAGCTTCTTCTTCAACTCTTTAAGATCAATTGGAGCTATTCTATAAGGAGGGATGGAGATTGGTTGAATGTCTGGAAGAAGGTCTTTGCCGAAGTCTATTTCCCACTCCGGAGGGACTCTGGGAAGATCATCAGGGAACACGTCAAGGAACTCGCTGCAACTGGGACTGACTAAATAGTTGGGGTCTTAGAGCTGGAATCTTTGACCTAAACTAGATGATAAATACACCCTTTGGAAATAAGCTTCCTGGCCTTAAGCTAAGAAATAAATCGAACCTTAGGCACTGAAGTACTGCCCGTCCACTCTAAAATTGAATTATTTGGGAACTGAAACCTGATGACACTAGCTTTGCAGTCAACTAAGGCACAACCGGAGTGTAACCAATCCATGCCAAGAATAAGGTCAAAGTCAACCATGTATAACTCTACAAGATCAGCTGGAATGACCTTATTTGAAACTGAGACTAGGCAGTTTCTATACACCCGGTTGGCTCTAACTAACTCACCAACTGGGGTGGAGACTGAGAATGGTTCGAAGAGAACTTTTGGACTGATATCAAATTGAACGGCTACATAGGGAGTCATGAACGAAAGTGTGGCTCCTGGATCTATTAGGGCATACACGTCTAGATGAAAAGGGCGTAACATACCCGTGACCACGTCTGGTGAGCTCTCCTGATCCTGATGAGAGAACAAGGCATAAAAATGGTTTGGCACTGGCCTCCATCCGTACCTGAAGTGTTGGCCTGCTAGAGCTACTGAAGCAGTGGATTGTGATCTCCCCCATCCTGCTGACGAGCATTCTTTAAGCCGATGACCAAGTTGTCCACACCCAAAACAACCCTTTCTACCTTGAAGGCACTCTCCTGGATGGTTCTTGCCACACTTAGGGCAAGTTGGGTAAATGTAGCGGTTGTTGGCGCAATGACTCTTGGACTATAAGCCAGATCCTCAACTGTTATACCCCGGGAGCCCAAAGATTAGACCAAAGAGTTAAAATGGAGAAAAGTTTTAAAACTATCACCAGGCACAAAATGAGTCGTGGTATGACTTGTTGGTGCAACACGAGTCGTGAGGAGACTCGTGGGAGACCAGTGAAGAAGTTCTGAAATTGGGGGAAAAGGATTCCCACGAATATGACCACAACTCATGGTCAGACCCCATGAGTCGTTAGGTTAGTCATGGGGTGAGGGAAAAGTAAAAGAGAAGAGTGGATGCAATGTACTTAATGGGTAGTGACCACGAATCATGGTCACCAGCAACAAGTCGTGAGATTGCCCGTTAAGATCCTAGGTGACCTTTTGAGCAGTAAAAATAACGAGCTAAGCCACTAGTCGTGACCTGGGACCACGAGTCGTTAGGTCCCTCGTTGGGACCCCCTAACAGTTATTTTTTGAGAATTTAGTAAGGGCTTTTCCGTAATTCCTAAGATCCTAGAGCCTAAACTACAACTATTTGGGTTATGAATAGTGACTTTTAAAGGGGTTCAGTTCATTTTAGGCCTAATTCATTCATGCATGCAAGGTAGACAAGTTTGAAAGGGTGATCAAGATAATTTTCCTCAATTTCCTCCAATTCTCTATTGGGCATTCAAAGAAGTGTTAGAATCAGCTACCAACAAGTATGTAGGGTTATGAATGGGTGATTTCTTTCATACTCATGCCCAATCCCTCTCTAAAGTGTGAAAGTCTATGTCTAATCTATGGTATTTTAACCCATTGCATGAATCTTCTATTTCTATAAATGGGTATGATTTGATTATGATTCTACTACTGAATTATGAAGCATGGGTAAATTTTATAATGTTTTCAATTAGAAATCACATTTCTAGCTTTATGAATTAAAATCCCATGGATGAGATGTTCATGAGAGATGAGATTGGTGATGAATATATGATAATGATGAGATATTATGATGAAGAGCATGATTTGAAGCTACCCATGTTTACGATTATGATTTCAATAAGAATTGAGTATTTCTATGTATGAAAAAGCTTTGGGCAATGTCCATATGTTAAGTATGAATGATGATTTTTTAAAATTAAGCTTACCACATTATTTTAGATTAATTACTCCCAATTGTATTTTCAACTTGTGGTGTGTTTTGAGTTAAAGCTTTCCTATGTATAGCTTACCACATGGTCTTGGAGCGAAGGCTCCCGATTATATTTTTAGCTTGTGGTATGTCTGGAGCTAAAGCTTCTCATATGCATGATTTCATATTTGAGATGTATTTGATAATTGAGTTTCATCAATAGACGATGTTGAGCTTCGTTATAAAATAATGTAGAGCATATGTATGTTTTGGGAGTAATGTCTAGCACCGAGCACGCTAAGGGTTGATCACCCTGTGCCTCAAAACGATGCACCAACGTAGGTTTATACTTTATGACTTTGGGACCTCCCTTGTGAGCTTCCCCTGCCCGGATGGGCCTTCAGCTTGATATCGATGTCATGATATCGTCCCTAGCCCTGGCAAGGCTTTGGACAGATCTACCCACTTGAGTGTGATAGTTGGGATCATATAAGCTCTATCGTGGTATGTCGGTTAAAAGATGAGTCTCCCATTGTTCCTCACGATTTCAGATATGCATGTTTCATTACTCATGATATTTATGTAAATGCATGTTTTAAAGTAGGTTTGACTCAATGTTCAACTTTACTTATAAATGTTAGAATTCAGCTTTGAGTCAATTGATTCAGTTATGATGTAATGACGTTATGTTATGTTATGAAGAGATCATGATTTCAGAAAGAATGCATGCAAGCCCTACTCTCAGATTCTTATGTTTACGTTTACATTATGCATTGTCTTTAAATTATTTTATTTACTTTAGCGATTTTACTTACCTTGCATATTTGGTACATTCCACGTACTCACCACATACTCTATGCTTATCATTTTATGATATAGGACCCATCTCTCAAATTCAGCCCCTCTCATAGTCAACTTATCAGAGTTAGCACCCTATCCGTGGGTGAGTCCTCATTTCTAGAGGACTAGACTATTCAACTTTTCTTTATGTATTTCAGTTTCAGTTTTGTTGAGTAATTTGGGGCCTTGTCCCATCAGCTCGTCATATTTAGAGGCTTTTTAGACATATGTATGTATTCTGCTTCAGATTTTATATTCTGATATTATGTACAAGTTAGACTTTCACTATGATTATTTTATCGATTATTCAGTTCTTGATTGAGATTAGATGTATGTTTATGTCATGGGTTGACTTGGGGTCTCTCGGGGCTCCTTGTCCCGTGTTACGATCCAGGCCCCTATTCGGGTCGTGAAAAACTTAGTATCAGAGCAATAGGTTTGAAGTGTCCTAGGGTGTCTGAAAGTTGGGGTAAGTAGAGTCTTTTTCATGGGTGTGAAGCACACCACACTTATGACGAAGAGGCTGCGAGATGTTTAGGAAAATGTTTCCTTCTTTCGTGATCTATGTCATGCGATGAAAAGTCTTTCTATCCTTCTAATTTGTGTTATTCACGATTGCAGAATCATAGCTCCTCGAGGAATGAATGATAGGAGAAATAGGAATGGTGAAGGCCACGAGGATGACAACAGTAATAGGCACCAGCAAGCCCCACCAGTTCAAAAGCACCAGGCACTGAAGCCAATCGCTCATGTTGAGTTCCGAGCCTCTATTCAGATGCTTGCACAGGCCTTGACCACTCAGGTCAATCAATAGTCTGTTGTGCATGTTACGCAAAATGGAAATGCCACAGTGGCTCGAGTCAGAGACTTCTTGAGGATGAACTTGCCGGAGTTCCTTCGGTCCAAGGTAGATGAGGACCCTCATGAGTTCATAGATGAGATTGTCAAGATCACCCAAGTCATGGGGGTGAATGGAGTTGATTGCACAGAGTTGGCCATTTACCAGTTGAATGGGGTCGCGCATATTTGGTTTCGCCAATGGAAGGATAGCAGGGTCGCCAGAGTAGGTCCTATCACTTAGGAGGAGTTCCATGTTGCATTTCTAGATTGGTTCTTCCCTCGTGAAATGAGGGAGCTAAAGGCAGCTGAGTTCGTAAATCTAAAGCAAGGGAGGATGACGATGCAAGAGTATGCCCTTGAGTTCACTCGCCTATCAAAATATGGCCCAGAGTTAGTAACTGATCAAAGGGCGCTGTGAGCAGGTTCATGCATGGAGTAGTGGGTTATTTGGACAAGGATTATAGGACACCATGCTCCATCAGGATATGGATTTCCCACGGATAGTGTTGTACGCCCAGCAGATAGAGGTGGCACATCTGAGAGAGAGGGAGGCCAAGAGGGCCAGGACTGATGAACACAGATTCTCCCAGCCGAAGTAAAGTGGTGGGTACCGACAACAGACTCACCAGCGATCATCAGCTCCATCATCTTCAGTATTGAGTGTGCCACCAAGGCCTAGACATGATCAAAGAGATCAATCACTAGTCTCGAGGGGTCATAGCAGCAGGCCCGCAGATTCTAGCATCCCAACTTATCACAGATGTGGTCGGGGACACACAGGCTAGTTGTTGGAAGGTTCGGGCGCTTGTTTCGGGTGTGGGAAGCCCGACACATGCTTAGAGATTGCCCAGTAGCGAGATAGGATCAGGTTGGGGGCCAAGGCCCAGCTTCTAGTTTAGCAGCCCCTCCCGTACGCTCAGCCCATTAGGGGGCATCTACTAGCATAACTGGTGGTCAACGCTAGAACAGATTCTATGCCTTAGCATCCCGTCAAAAATAGGAGGTCTCCCCAAATGTGACCACTAATATGTTATAAGTTTTCCATATTGATGTTTATGCTTTGTTAGATCCTGGGGATACCTTGTCTTTTGTGACACCATATGTGGCCAGTAGCTTAGGAGTCAGTCCCGAAGTCTTGGCAGAACCCTTCTTAGTTTCTACTCTAATGGGTGACTCAGTTATAGCTAGATGGGTGTATAGATGTTGCCCATTCTCAGTCCATCAAAACGTCACCTCAATAGATTTGATAGAGTTAGCCTTGATCAATTTTGAGGTGATTCTCGGCATGGATTGGTTATTTGCATGCTATGCTTTAGTTAATTGTAGAACCCGGGTAGTAGAGTTCAGATTTTCGGGGGAGCCAGCCTTAGAATGGAAGGGTAGTTCATTTGTGCCTGTAGGTCATTTCATTTTCCACCTTAAGGATAGAAAGATGATTTCTAAGGGTTGTGTATACTATCTAGTTAGGGTTAAGGATGTTGAGTCTGAGACCCCGACTATCCAGTCAATTTCAATAGTACGTGAGTATCCAGAGATCTTTCCTAATGATTTTCTAGGTATTTCTTCTAAGCGGGAGATTGATTTTTGTATTGACCTTCTTCCCGACACCCAGCTTATATCTATTCCTCCCTACAGAATGGCTCCAGCCGAGCTAAAAGAGTTAAAAGAGAAGTTGAAGGACTTGTTAGACAAGGGGTTCATTAGATCGAGCAAGTCTCCTTGGGGTGCACCAGTCTTATTTGTCTAAAAGAAGGATGGTTCCCTACGCATGTGCATTAATTATCTGCAATTAAACAAAGTCACTGTCAAGAACAGGTATCCTCTTCCCAGGACCGATGATTTGTTTGATCATCTTTAGGATCCCAAGTGTTTCTCAAAGATAGATCTCAGATTCGGGTATCATCAGCTCAGAGTTTAGGAGAGTGATATCCCGAAGACAGCCTTCAAGATGCGGTATGGTCATTATGAGTTTGTAGTTACGTCTTTTGCACTAACGAATGCTCCTACATCTTTTATGGACCTTATGAACAGGGTGTTCAAGCCATACCTAAACATGTTTGTGATCGTGTTCATTGATGACATCCTTATATACTCTCGGAGCGAGGAGGAGCATGCCGCTCATTTCAAGAGTAGTGCTTCAAACTCTCAAGGATCGTCAATTATATGCGAAGTTCAGCAAGTGCGAGTTCTGGTTGAACTCCATAGCCTTTTTGGTTCATGTAGTATCAAGTGAGGGCATAAAGGTAGATTCTTAGAAAAACGAGGCGGTGAAGAATTGGCCTAGACCGATGAATCCTTCAGATATTTGAAGTTTCTTGGGTTCAGCTAGCTACTATCAAAGAATTGTTGAGGGTTTCTCATCTATTGCAGCACCTTTGACCAAATTGACCCAAAAGAAGGTGAATTTCCAATCGACGGAGGCTTGTGAAAAGAGATTCTAAGAGTTGAAGACCTGACTTACCTCGGCATTGGTGTTGACCCTACCCAAGGGTACCGATGGATTCGTGGTGTATTGTGATGCTTCGAGAATCGGAATCGGGTGTTTATTGATGCAGCGTGGGAAAGTGATAGCATATTCCTCTAGACAGTTAAAGGTTCATGAGAAGAATTACCCGACCCATGACCTTGAGTTGGCCGCGGTGGTATTCGCCTTGAAGATATGGAAACATTACTTGTATGGAGTCCATGTGGATGTTTTTACGGACCACAAGAGCTTATAATATGTGTTCACACAAAAAGATCTCAATCTTCGACAAAGGAGGTGGTTGGAGCTACTCAAAGACTACGATATGAGTGTTCTTTATCATACGGGTTAAGGCAAATATGGTAGTGGATGCACTTAGTAGACTCTCTATGTAGAGTGTGTCCCATGTGAATGAAGGGAAGAGGAAGGTAGTGAAAGATGTGCATCAACTTGCAAGGAAGCTGTCTAAAATCAAAAGGTGGAGGTTTTCTCCCAAGGGGGAGATAGTATACTTCGATATCAGGGCCAATTGTGTGTTCCGGTTGTTTATGACTTGAGGGATCGGATGTTGAGCGAGGCGCATAGCTCTTGATACTCTATCCATCTAGGTGCCACTAAGATGTACCATGACTTACGGGAAATCTATTGGCGGAATGGCATGAAGAAGGATATTGCAGAATTTGTAGCCAAGTGTTTGAATTGTTAGCAAGTAAAGGTTGAGCATCAGAGACCGGGAGGTGTACTATAGGATATAAGCACTCCTACTTGGAAGTGGGAAGAAATTAATATGTATTTTATCACAGGTCTGCCTCATACTCATCGATAATATGACTCCATTTAGGTTGTGGTAGACAGGTTGACTAAGGCTGCTCATTTCCTACCGGTCAAAACCACAGATTCGGCGGAGGATTACGCCAAACTATATATCCGGGAGTTAGTTCAATTTCATGGAGTGCCCTTGTCTAAAAAAAATAGTTTTAGAAATCGTTCCAAAAAGGATTGGGCACACAGATTAAGCTCAGCACAGCATTTCACCCATAATCAGATGGTCAGGCGGAGCATACAATTTAGACCCTCTAGTACATGTTGAGAGCACGCATGATGTACTTCAATGGTAGCTTTGATGATCACTTGCCCCTGATAGAGTTCACCTACAATAACAGCCATCACTCTAGCATCCAAATGGCGTCGTTCGAGGATTTCTTGGGCAGAGATGTAGGTCGCCCATCGAATGATTTGAGGTTGGTGAGGCAGCAAAGGTAGGGCCAGATCCGGTTCATGAAGCAATGGAGAAGGTTTAGTTGATAAGATATAGGTTGAAAACTGCACAAAGTTGCCAAAAGTCTTATGCGGACATGAGAAGGAGAGAGTTAGAATTTGAAGTCGATGATTGGGTATTACTGAGAGTGTCTCCCATGAAGGGAGTGATGCAATTTGGAAAGAAAGGGAAACTTAGTCCCCGCTATATCGGCTCATATCGGATAGTGAGACGTGTTGGCAAGGTGTCTTGTGAGTTGGAGTTGCCTTCAGAATTAGCTTCTGTGCATCCAATGTTTCATGTATCACTTTTGAAGAAGTGTTTGGGTGATCCATCTTTAGTTTTCCCGGTGGACAGTGTCGTTGTAAAAGATAGCCTTATCTATGAGGAGGTTCCAGTGGAAATACTGGATCGATAGGTTTGAAGACTAAGGAGAAAGGAAGTAGCTTCGATTAAAGTGTTATGGAGGAATCATCATGTCGAAGGAGCTATGTGGGAAGCCGAAGCGGATATGATGGCTAGATACCCACACTTGTTCTCTACCAACTCAGCTTTAGCTTGAGGTATCAGTTTCACACTCAGGATTTATTTAGTTTCATATTCAATTCATGTGCACAAGCTTCTTTTATTTACGTGAATGTATATGTGATTCATGAATTCAGTTCAGTTGTGTAGTTGAATCGGAGGTAGTCATTCTGTCAACTTTCGATTTAAATGATCAGTATTTGAATAGGATAATTGCATCTTCTCTACTTTTTTGTGTATTTTTCAACATTCAACGATAAATACACCCATGGAGGAGATATTGTTATACCCCGGGAGCCCAAAGATTAGACCCAAGAGTTCAAATGGAGAAAAGTTTTAAAAATGGCACCAGGCACAGAACGAGTCATAGGATGACTCGTTGGTGCATCCCACGAGTCGTGAGGAGACTCATGGGGAGGCCAGTGAGGAAGTTCTGGAATTAGGGGAAAAGGATTCCCATGGACATGACCACGACTCGTGGTCACCACTAGTCGTTAGGTCAATCATGGGGTGAGGGAAAAGTAAAAGAGAAGAGTGGAGGCAGTGTACTTAACGGGTGGTGACCAAGAGTCGTGGTAACCAGCAATGAGTCATGTGATTGCCCATTAAGAGCCCAGGTGACCTTTTAAGAAGTGAACCTAATGATTTAAGCCATGATTCGTGACCTGGGACCATAAGTCATTAGGTCCCTCGTTAGGACCCCCTGACAGTTATTTTCTGCGAATTTAGTAAGGGTTTTTCAATAATTTCTAAGTTTCTAGGGCCTAAACTATGATGTTTTGGATTATGAATAGTGACCTTTAAAGGGATTAAGTTCATTTTAGGCCTCATTCATTCATGCATGCAATGTAGACAAGTTTGAGAGAGTGATCAAGCTATTGTTCCTCAATTTCCTTCAATTCTCTATTGGGCATTCAAAGAAGTGTTAGAATCAGCTACCAACAAGTATGTAGGGTTATGAATGGGTGATTTCTTTCACACCCATGCCCAATCCCTCTCTAAAGTATGAAAGTCTATGTCTAGTCTATGTCTAATCTATGGGGTTTTAACCCAATGCATGAATCTTCTATTTCTATACATGGATATGATTTGATTATGATTCTACTACTGAATTATGAAGAATGGGCAAATTTTATAATGTTTTCAACTAAAAATCACACTTCTAGCTTTATGAATTAAAAGCCCATGGATGAGATGTTCATGAAAGATGAGATTGGTTATGAATATATGATGATGATGAGATATTATGATAAAGAGAATTATTGAAGCTACCCATGTTTACGATTATGATTTTGATGAGAATTGAGTATTTCTATGTATGATAAAGCTTTGGGCAATGCCCATATGTTAAGTATGAATGGTGATTTTCTGAAATTAAGCTTACCACATTGTTTTGGAGAAAAGACTCCTAATTATATTTTCACCTTGTGGTGTGTTTTGAGTTAATGTTTTCCTATTTATAGCTTACCACATGGTTTTGGAGCGAAGGCTCCTGATTATATTTTCAGCTTGTGGTATGTCTGGAGCTAAAGCTTCTCATATGCATGATTTCATATTTGAGATGTATTTGATCATTGAGCTTCGTCAATAGACGATGTTAAGCTTCTTTATAAAATAATGTAGAGCATATGCATGTTTTGGGAGTAGTGTCTAGCATCGAGCAGGCTAAGGGTCGATCACTCTGTGCCTCAGAACTACGTGCCAATGTAGGTTTATACATTATGACTTTGGAACCTCCCTTGTGAGCTTCCCCTGCTCTGATGGGCCTTCAGCTTGATATCGATATCATGGTATTGTCCCAAGCCCTGGCAAGGCTTTGGACGACTCTACCCGCTTGAGCGTGATAGTTTGGACCACGTAAGCTCTTTCATGGTATGCCAGTTAAAAGACGAGTCTCCCATTGTTCCTCATGATTTCAGATATGCATGTTTCATTACTCATGAGATTTATGCAAATGCATGTTTTAAAGCAGGTTTGACTCAATGTTCAGCTTTTCTTACAAATGTCAGAATTCAGCTTTAAGTCAGTCGATTTAGTTATGATGTTATGAAGTTATGTTATGTTATGTTATAAAGAAATCATGATTTATAAAAGAATGCATGCAAGCCCTACTCTCATATTTTTATGTTTATGTTTACATTATGCATTGTCTTTAAATTATTTTATTTACTTTATCGGTTTTACTTACCTTGTATACTCGGTACAATCCACGTACTGACCGCATACTCTATGTTGTATCGTTTCAGGATACAGGACCCAGCTCTCAGATTCAGTCCCACTCGTAATCAGCTTATCATAGTTAGCACTCTATTCATGGGTGAGTTCTCATTTCCCGAGGACTAGACTATTCAACTTTCCTCTATGTATTTCAGTTTTAGTTTTGTTGAGTTAGTTGGAGGCTTATCCCATCAGCTCATCATGTTTAGAGGCTTTTCAGATATATGTATGTATTCTGCTTCAGATTTTGTATTCTGATGTCATGTGCAAGTTAGACTTCCGCTATGATTATTTTATCCATTATTCAGTTCTTGATTGAGATTAGATGTATTCTTATGCCATGGGTCAACTTGGGGTTTCTCGGGGCTCCTTGTCCTGTGTTACGATTCGGGCCCCCATTCAGGTCGTGACATCTACCCCTCCGATCCTTGCGGGACCGTAAAGTAGGGATACTGGCTGAGGTGGGTGCTGGAGCCCTATGTAGCTTTTGTGGGTGGCTACTACCATCAGATCTCTAGTGACCACAATCTGACTGGCCAGTCCTTTCCCGCATGTTTCCGCTCCAAGTCTTCTAATTTTTTTGCCTCAATTTTCTAGGCATGAACTATGAGGCTGGAGAGATCAATATCCTTAATAAGCATTGCAGTGCTGCACTCCTTGAGGACCAAGTTCGATACTCTATTAACAAACTTCAGCATGCAAACCCTTGGCTCAGCTACCATCTCTGGATTATATTTAGACAGCCTTGTGAACTCCAGTGGATACTCCTCCACCATCCGATTTCCCTATTTCAGATTCATGAATTTGGCCACCTTAGCCTCCCTAAGCTCCCGAGGGAAGAATGTATCTAGGAAGGCTATAGTAAACTCCTCCCATTCCACCGGTCCTGCTCCCGCCGGTCTCCCCCCCTTCCACTGTTCATACCAGATCTGGGCTATCCCTTTCAGCTGGTAGGAAACCAGGTCAACACTCTCCGAAGAGCTAACACCCATAATTCGTGTGATCTTCCTGATCTCATCCAAGAACTCTTGTGGGTCCTCTCCCACCTTCGATCTATGGAAAATCGGAGGGTTCATCCAGGTGAAGTCCCGAACTTGGGCAGCTGCTATGGACCCATTATTGTTGACCAAAACCACGTCCTGGTTCACCTAATTAGTGACAGTCTATGCAAGCGCTAGATAGCCTCCCTAACTCTACGTAGGAAACTGCGTCATCCTGAGGGGCTGCTGGAGTTGGTGGGGTAGGTCGGTGAGCGTTACTGACCCTTCTTCCATTGCCACGTCGTGGAGGCATGATTTCACTTAAACGAAATAGAGCACAAGTTAGGAGAGTGTTTCTGGAATTGAACTTTAACGCACGATAAAGACTTTAAACAAAAAGGAGTTTTCCTAATAACGTCTCGTAGCCTCCCCATATTAAGTGTCGTGTGCTTCACACCCATGAAAAGGACTCTACTCGACGCGGCTTTTAGACATCCTAGGATACTGTAAACCTACGGCTCTGATACCAAGTTTGTCATGCCCCGAGTCTATATCCTGGACGGGACATGACACTTGGGGTCACAAGTAACCCCAAGTCAACCCATGATCTATCATAACACTGGCATTCTGAGTAAAGATATAGCAGAAGATTTAAAATAATAAAATAATTCTATATATTTATATAAAGGAGAAACCTCAACCTGGTGACGTGGCATGCTTCATTGATCAGAAAAGCTATTTATCTTTTTTCCTACTTTTTTGCATTTTTCTCAAATTTTTTGAGTTTTAATTCTATTTTTTCTTATAAGGTGCTTTCTTTAAAAATCAAAAGTTGCCTACATTAACTCCTATTCATTACACCATATAATATTTCCATCTTCTGCACTTTTTCCAATCATTATAAGATTTTTTCTCCTATAATTTATTTTTCTCAGAAGGTATTTTCTCTTTCTATGAAAATACATGTATTCTCCATTTTCAATGGGACTTTTTAAATGATTACCATCAACTTCATATCTTTTCATCTATTATTTATGATCAGAATTTTAATAACCCCAACAAACAAACAATCAAAAAAACTTTCAATCATATATGTCAGTTTATAATAAAAGTTAGGAGATTTTTCATTCATGACTAGAGTGTCTTATGGAGCAAATATTAAAGGTGTGTTTGAGTCTTTGCAAATTTCTTTTTATTTTTTAAATGACACTTCAACTCTTACGGGTCAAATCTACTTTTTGATTTGTTAGGTTTTAAAACTTTGTGAACTAACTTTTCAATCATTGTAATTTATTTGTTATGTAGTTTGTGGTGTTATGATGGACTTCTCATTTTACTATTTTTGTAGAATTACCTTCAAGTTTTGATCATACAAGTAATTTACGGTTTTATGACAACTTGAGTATCTCAAAATGGATTTTGGGATTGAGGGGTGACTTGAAGATGGAAAAAAAATCTGTGTAATTTTTTCATCCAACTTTGTATCTATACCAGCAGATATAGGGCCCAAAAAACTTCAAAAAAGTTAGAGATTTGTGATTTTATTGTGAGATACATGTATTCTCTATTTTCTATGGGAGTTTTTAAATGATTTACCACCAATTTCACGCCCTTTTTATCTATTACTCGTGATCCAAATTTTATGCTTTTGTATCCCAACAAACAAACAAATAAAAAAATTCTTCCCATCGTATATGTCAGTTTATAATAGAAGTCGAGAGATTTTTCATACATGACTAGAGTGTCTTGTGTAGTTAATGAAAAAGGTGTGTTCAGGTCTTTGCAAATTTCTGTTTATTTCTTAGATGACACTTCAACTCTGAAAGGATCAAATCTACTTTTCCATTTGTTAGGTTTTAAATTTTGTTTATTAATTTGTCAATCATTACAATTTATTTGTTAGACAGTTCATGTTATTATGATGGGCTTCTCATGTTAACTATTTTTTGTAGAATTACCTTCAAGTTTTGATCAGATAAGTAAATGGGTGTCGAGGTCTTTGCAGATTTCTATATGTTTCTTATATCACATTTAAACTCTTAAAGGATCAAATCTACTTTTCATTTTGTTAGGTTTTAAATTTTGTGAACTAATTTTTCAATCATTACGATCTCTTTGTTATGCAGTTCATGGTATTATGATGGACTTCTTATTTTTACTATTTCTTTTGTAGAATTACCTTTAGATTTTGATTATATAAGTAAATTACGTATTGGTGACAACTTGAGGATCTCAAAATGAATTTTGAAATTGAGGGATGACTTGAAGATGAAAAAAAAGATATTTGCGTAATTTTTGCATCCAACTTTATGTCTTTACCAGAAGATTCAAGTTACATGTATATAGGGCCTAAAAACTTTATACAAGTCAGAGATTTGTGATTTTATTGTGAGATACATGTATTCTCTATTTTCAATGGGAGTTTTAAATTGATTTACCATCAAGTTCATGCCATTTTCATCTGTTACTCATGATCCAAATTTTATGCTTTTATATCCCCAACAAACAAACAGACAAACAAAATCTTGCAATCGTATATGTCAGTTTATAATACAAGTCGGGAGATTTTCCATATGTGACTAGAGTGTCTTATGGATCAAATAAGAAAGGTGTGTTTGGGTCTTTATAAATATTTTTGTATTTCTTAAATGGCATTTCAACTCTTAAAATATCAAATCTACTTTTTGATTTGTTAGGTTTTAAATTTTGTGAACTAATTAGTCAATCATTGCAATTTATTTGTTATGAACTCATTTTACTATTTGTTTTGTAGAATTACCTTCAAGTTTTGATCATATAAGTACTTTACGGATTGGCGACAACTTGAGGATCTCAAATGAATTTTGGGATTGATGATGACTTGAAGATGGGAAAAAGAAGATGTCTGCATAAGTTTTTCATCCAACTTTGTGTCTCTGCCAGAGGATTCGAATTACATTATATAGGGCCAAAAAACTTTAAACAAGTATGAGATTTGTGATTTTGTTGTGAGAAGTATTCGCCTTCACTCAAGTTACATGTGTATATCTTAGGTGCTTGTGCTGAGCGAAAATGAAATACATGTCAATACTTTTTCTTTCGATCATAAAAAGAGAGAACAATTCTAATCCTGAATATTATTTACCTCTTGCTCCTATGTTTTGTGAGTCTTTTTTCAACACTTTGCTCTGAAGTAGAAAAATAAAAATTACTACAAAGTTGTTTCATGACATGCTTGAGTTGATTCAAAGATTTACTTAATCCCACTAAAATAATATGTTTTCCACAAGAGAATGTGTTTGATTTGGTATTTTATCAATTATATATTCTTAAGAGTAGATGTAACTTTTGATAGTTACATTAAAAGAATCGAATGTAATTGTTNTGTAACTTTTGATAGTTTCATTTAAAGAATCGAATGTAATTGTTGAATTGTTGTTGTCTTTTTGTTTTATAATAGGTTATGTCTTTTGTTTTATGATGCGTGTGTGTTTGATGGACTATAATTTTCTTGGTTACTTATTTATTGGTAATATTACTCCTTATTTGAAGAAACATGTATATTCTTATTATTTATTTTTTATATTTGATTTTGATGGAGGTTTTGAATGTTTGATTAGGAACATGAAAGGACAATGTAGAGAATTAGTCCCACAAAAATTAATAAATTGCTTAAAATCTGGACAAGACAATGACCTTTATGTATTCACTTTTTAGTATGATAATATATGTCATTCTCTTCTTTTGCTTTTTGTATGTTATTTATGTGGTTTTTCAATTTCTGTAGATCACCAATAATTTTAACCATGAACATTATTTTCATTCATTATTTTTCCTCTGTATCTCTTTTATATATTCTTAGCACTTATAGGTTTGAAAATATTTGATGTAATTAAATACTTAATAGTACTATTATTTAACCAACTTAGGGGTCATCTACTCGCTATCTTACTTGGATACTTTTTTTGCAGGAAATTTAGGACTCATATGATATACTCATTAACTATGATAATTAAGGTGGGTGATCAATAAGATTTGAACTTCTACTAATAGAAACGAAGGAAGGAGTACAAAAAAGAGGAACAATGACGACTTTTATGTAGGAGGTGTGAGTCTTTCAAGTGTTATGTGCCTTAAATTAGATATTCATGAAATATTGCTATTTATATTATTTCTAAAAGTTGATTTTCAAATAAAAGATTAGTTTCGTTTATCAACTTGAATAGACATAATTGAATCAAGAATCTGTTTCAAAATCCAAGTTGAAAGAACTGGGATACAAATAAAGTCTATCATAACTTTTTATTTTTCTGTTTTGTGTAAAGTATGAAATATATTAGTTGTATCTTCCCAATTTAACCTGATAATGTTAGGATAAATTATTGTACCTCGGTAAATAACGTCTCATTGCAACAACTATAAGCCCTTGTCCCAAACATACATAAGTTAGTTATACGAATAGTCATCGTGCCTATCACTTTTCATTTATGATTATAACCTATGTTGCTCAGATCCTCCATAAATATTATCGCAATCGTATTGGATCTTCCAAAAATATATAGCGTTTGGAGGAAAATATTATCAAAATAAAATAATATAGTTAGATTTGTTGGTTCAATAATTATATCTTACAAATCTATGCAAGTCCTGGTAAAAAAATTATCCAGCAGTTTCTTTTGCGTAATAGTTAATGGTCGTCCTGCCAAGCATGCTCTTTTTCTTTGTAATTAGTAGATAATAGATCTTTGCAAATTATTTATGACTTTAGTATATGTGTATAATTTTTTTTACTTTGTAAAGTAATTTTACTTTTTTGCCAACATAAAATTTAATAGTCAAGTATAATCTCTTCATTAATTGATTAGTCTGAAGTTGTATGTATGATTTGTTATGGGATATCGAAATT
>JACEIK010004720.1:52978-122120 GCA_018107945.1 Datura stramonium
ATATTCTTCTAATTTTACTTTTATTTAAATTAAAAGAGTTTTATATAACCAACAAATTACTAAAGATGTATATTTTTTTTCAAGCTATTTTATTAAGGTGATTTAGTAAAAATACATCTTAATTTATAGAAATGAATAATTTTTTTAAAAAAGATGTATCTAAACTAAAAGAACTACTTATTTTAAAATGAATTATTTTATACTCACATTTATTATTTCTCCGTGTCCATCAATAATAATATTCCAACAAATCATTTACATCACATGCATGACTCAAATCTTTCCAACTTCCTATTTCCATCCAAATTCACCTCTGAAAAGTCAAATTTCATCCAAAATAATTTGGTAAAACAATATCCATCAACGGTGAAGGAGGCCTGAATTTAAAATTAAAAAAAAAAAAGGCTTAAGCAAATTGATCTATCAATAGAAAATTATAATCAAACAATAATCTCAATTTTTCTCATTTTGCATAATGATTTTCACCCTCTTCATGTTATTCTTGGTTTATTTCTTTAGTTACATGTTAATTTTTAGTACCATTACAACATTGTTACTACTGCGCAGAGGTAAGAAAACAAAATTTTATAAGTGGCTTAATAAATTCGGCAAAGAATCAAGATCACGTATTTGAATTAAGTTTGATCATAAATTACAATATTTCTTAACATTCTCCCTTTTCTTCTTTGTGATCAAATTTAATTATTTCATCGCATCTCCACAAACTGCTTTTTTTTTCCAAACCTAATTGCTGTAACATTTTCTTTTTACTCGTTTTTTTCTCTTCATCATCATCATCCTTGAAAGAATAGGTAGCATCACAATTAGTATAACTTTCAGCACGTTGGAAGTCCTTTTTTTTTCATGTCATAGAGACGTGGAGTACACACTCCTTGATAGTTTGTCTGTTTTTTCCTTTCTTTTCTTCCTAATAGGGAGAATGAAAAAGAAAAAAGGTGATATATATGATTGCTTGAGAAAATAAAATAAAGGACCGATGAACAATATATAATTGAAATCCTTCCATGAATAAGCAGATATCTAAAAGTAATCCTGTCATTGATATTTGCTTAGCCAATAAAATGCATAGGAGTATCGATGCCTATCATGCACCCGACATACGATAATGCTCATCTATTACCGAGTCTCAAAGCCAGCGTCCCCTCCTATTCAGAGCCAATAGGCTGCAACGTCTTTAAGACAATGTCTATAGTCTTTATCCAGTGTCAAGACCAGTTTTGGTGGTGGCAGATAAACTAATTCGAAAAAGAAAAAAAAAGAATGACATTATCATACACCCAATAAGAAATCAGTCTGAGAAATTGCAAGTTACCATGGTGAAGCAAAATTGCAGTAGTTGTGAATAATTATAGAATGGAAATAATTGAATAAGCAGAAGTAAAGCAATTATATAGACTGAGAAAATGAGTTTTTTATTATGATTGAAGAATATGATGAAGACGATGTCAAAGATTTTCAAAAATAAATACATAAAATGGGGTGATATATCGTTGGAGTTAAAACATATAAACATCCCATGAAAGGGAAGACACATAACGTTCAATCGTAAGACACATATAAGATAGTAACTGCTGCACGTAATTTTTGGGCTTTGAAACTTTTTTTATCTTTATTAAGATTTCTTTAATCAATTTGTATGCTCCCAAACAGATGTGCCGTTTCTTGAATAAATTGAACGTCATATTCTCTGCTGTAAGGAATTTTGGATTTTTTTTTTTAAATAATTAAAATAAAGCAGAATAATAGGGAAAAAATGGGGAAAAAAAGGAGAAAATAGATAAATAGAAATTCAAGCTGATATATAGAATTGAAAGTTATCAGATGATTCATTGAAGCACAAAAGATGTTACAAAATGTGACAATGACAATATGATGTTCAATTGAAACGCCTTTACACGTAAATACAGTGGTTTAAGAGACTTCAAAAATAAGGGAAACCGAACACAGAAATAAAAAAGTCCTAGAAAGTCCTGGAGTATTTCCTTATTTCATACATAATGGATGAAATTGAAACAAGATCCTTGTTCAAGGTAGACCCACCATTTACCCTCTTTATACAATCAGAAAGCCTCGTATAATAAAGAAGAAGTTGAGTTAATGCAGCTCTTAGAATGTCCATACCACAAAGGAAATTGCTGAAAGAAGTAATGGCATCATTGTGCATGAGTTCAATGGCAGCTTTCCATCTACTTGCGAAGTCCTTTACAATCGGCTCAATTTCAGCTATAGTTATAGGTCTTTCAGTGCCAGTACTTGGATCCTCAGCTGCAATAAGATGATAGTCAGGGCATATGGAAGGTCTGGTATAAATTCATATTGCATATAGCATTTTCTTCAACACTTACACGCTCTCGTCTTTACAAACTTGATAAGATCGCTAAAATGCTCCAACAGCAACTCTTCCTGCAATAAAAAACATATGGACAAACCCTTCAACTGAAGTATATAATTGTTTAAATCCTCCAACATTGATCCTACAATCAAGAAGAACAACATTGGCAGCTAACTGATATTCCAAGAAAAAATAGAAGTGGGGTTGGTTTTTGTCAGAGAAACATAACTATAACACTTCAACATCCTCAGAATGCAAGAATTGAAGTATATGCTCACCACGAAAATAGTTGTGTTATTCTTTAGAAGCTCTTCAAAGTGCTGCTGGATTTTCCCACCATCTGGACCAGCTTCCTGAAAGCAAATGAAATATCATTTGGTGTTCTAAGTTCTCGCACAGTAAATATTACTATAATTTTAGATTTCTAAATTATATAAAATCTGCTCACAATGGCATCAATGTTAGGACGAGAAACTATAAAATACTATTACATTTAAGACTTCCAAACTATATATAACCTGCTCAATAGCATCAAATGTTCAGAGGAGAATTATAAAATACTATTATACTAAAGAGTTTGCTGGTCCACCAAATTTCAGAGAAAGTGAGTTAATGCCACGGACATGCCACTATTCAGATATGCAAAGTAATAAAAAAAGGAATCATGGCTTTGATATGTTCTTATTCGACATATAAAGAAGCCAGAGAAATGGTCTGATAGAACCCCCCACTCCCCACCCCCTTTTTACTTTTTTAAACAGTAGTGCCTTGCTAGACTATTCTACCGAGTACTTGATACCTCCCACCTCTACCACCGATCCTTAGACAAATGGGTAGAAATCACCTAGTTTTGTCTCTGCTGAATTTGAATCTTCGTGTCCTCTAAGGTTTGCACCCACTTCATTTACTACTAGGTCGTACCTTCGGGCCACATTTCTTTTACCATTCATCTTTCTTTTCACTGGACCCCTATTCAACTAGTATATGAGCACTATCCATTGGAATTCACGACAATGACTTTTGCACATTTCATGATTCATTTCTTGTTTATCAACTAACTTCTTACCTTTAGAACCGATATTGTCATGTCATAGTTGTTTATAAGGAATACCGTTTGCAGCTTTTGTCTAGCGAACATCTGGGCTAGCTTGACAAGCAAGTCATCAACAGCCATTCTAAGTCTTTCCAGATTCAGTTCAAGCTACAAAAATTAGCAGCTAGCATTAAAAGCCAGCTTGGTGCAAGTGACCCATAATGTACTAAAAGTGAACCTTTATGTTCGCCAACCTGCCCATCTCCATACTCTACATTAAGGTGAATAAGGGAAGCAGTAAACTCTGCATAGCGCCTAATGACATAATGAGGGTGAACATCATCTTCCCAGAGAGTCCTGATGTTGGCATTTCGGAGGCTGTTGAGGTGCAAGTCAAAGACTATCTTGAAACGTGGCCATAAAGCAATATTAACCTGCCCAGATTCATAAGGGAAACAAGTGAAAGCAGTCCATCGTAAAAGAAAAAAACTACAAGAAAACATTTTATTGATTTTTTCTTTTTTGTCCAATGTCATCATGTTAAACTTTCTAAAAGACCTTATGGAGTTGTGGTACAGTTATATGTACCTTTTATAAAATCTGACATAGATAAAAGTTAGTAGTTTGGCATCTGGTGAAATAGCTATACTGATACATTCATAGATACAAACAGTGTGTGTGTGTGTACGTATATATGTTTTGAAATGGTACATATGTGTGCCTGGATGTACATTACACAAAAAGTTACGGTTTCGCATCTGGAAAAATAGCTATCATGGTGCAGAGTTCCTTATCCCTCATTTTATAGTGGCCCATCTCTATGAGCAAGCTGTTAAATTGTCTTTTTACTGACACACGTAGCCCTTCCAAACACCATGAATCCAGTGTGGAAGAAGGTGGCTTATCAAGCTTGACCCTTCAATATCTTGAAACTTTTCACACTTCAGTAAGTTTATTCAGATAAATGTCCAGGTACCATAAATTAACCATTTTCCAATTTCAGGGCTGGATCTCAAAAAACTTTGTTTCTGCCAAGCTGGGGTCAGTAATTATGACAGTTTTTCATGAATTCAAAAACATTATCATTATCGATTTGACTGTAATTAAAATCATTTAATTAGGTCAGCTGCACATGTGATAACAAATAAATCATACCAACATGAAATTTTATATCACAAACAAACAATATTATATACTTCCAGCAAAGAATATCCAAAATGCCCAGGTATGCTTGAGCAGCTGTTCTTTTTCCGCATAACAGTAGCAACAAATGGGAAATAACATTAAGGATACAAATCACCACAACAGAGGGCAAAATGTGAAAAAATTAAGTATCAGGTGAAACTAATGCTGCCAAGTCCTTTTAGTTCAACTCGACAAAAGTAACCTCACATGCATGTGCAAAAGGAATAAACAGGGATATTCGTCATTGATGCTCATGACTTCAGGTGGTAAAGTTAATAGAGGAAATGTACCTTGTCTAAGTATGAATCCAGGCATGGAATTCGGCGCCTAGACATTACAAGCTGAGAAAGAAAAGTAGTCATTCCATAAGAAAACATTCGAACAATATAAAAAAAGCCACACATGTAATGACAAGTTCATAAACACTATATGGAATGCTACGGGACATAACACACGTGCATTAAGCACACGATTCCTCAATGAATTTCTAAATAGAAAAGGTCAAAATATACATATAAGCTTTAAAAAATTAAAAGGAACAACGTAATAGCATGGGCACAAAAACGCCCGTATACAAGATGTATACCAAAACAGTAGAACCTACAAACAGTAGTCCTCCAAAATCTTTCCACAACCTCATGTTTTTTCACTATCATCTCTCTCCAGAAAGCATGTTCCTCCCTCCAAAACCTCCATAGTCATTTTCCATTTAAGGCTTTAATGAAAACCCTCAAATCTTTAACTCCAAGTCTACCCCAACAATTAGGAGTTGTAACAGTCTCCAACCTCACCAGGTGAAACTTCCTAGCCGCTTCTATCAAATCTCATGGGATGTTTCTTCAAAATCTTTCTGGTTTTTCCGTGATGCATACAAGGCCTGAAACAAAAACGTGAAATATGTGCGGATACTTGATAATATACTCTTAATAAGGACTTTCTTTCCTTCTTTGGACAAGTATTTTTCTGTCATTCTGCAAGCCTCTTCTCAACCCGTTGAAGTGCAGGTTCCATATTGTTTGGTCCTTCTTTGAAACACTAGAGGCAATCTGGGTTAGGTGGTAAGAGCTGTAACACCCTAGAAGTCCCTAAGATCAAACCCGAGGATTGAAACAGAGAAAACAGGAAAATCTGCACCAGATCATAGAATGACTCATCAAGTTACGGATCGTTGAGTAACTCGTTAAGTGGTGCCAAGTTGAAGAAGATGTTACTTCCCGAAAGTTGTAGCGGATGAGGTGACGAGTCATCAAGACTCCCCACGAGTCGTTGTACGACCCGTAAGTGTGCAGTGGTGGTGAAGAGTTGAATTCCAATATACTCGCGAATGGAGAGAACGAGTCATCAAGTCCCTGACAATTCGTTAAGTGGCTTGTAGAGTGAGGAGGATCAGAGAATGGAGAAGAAGGGGGTCAGTGGCAACGGGTCAGGGGACAACCCATCAAGTCCCCCAACGGATCGTCCAATCCCTCGTTGGGACTGGCCGGGTCATTTTCTCCGGTCGGTTCATTAAGTGTGTTCTCGTTATTCCTAAGTTTTTAACTCCTAAACTACGTTGTTTTAAGCTTCCTAAAGAGTGTTTTAAGAAGATTTAACCTAGCCTAAGCCATTATTCTCTTATCCATGCTTTGAATTTGAAATCCTCCTCCAAGATCAAGCTAAGATTCCTCATCAAGTTCACTCCCAATCTTCTTGGGTGATCAAGGCAAGCTTAGAAATCAAGTTAACCAGGTATGTAGGGCCATAAATGGGGGATTTCTTCCACCCTCATGTCCAATTTCACCTCTAATTCATGAATCCAAGTCTTTAATCAAGTGTATTGGAATTCTAGGGTTTTAACCCAATTCTATGAAATTATCTATGTTATGTCTATGGGTCCAATCCCCTCATGTTCTAATAAATGATTTAAGACTATTGGGGCTGATTTTACCTTCAATTTGATTATCAGTTTATGAATTTCAAGTTATTTGATATTATGCCTTATTATGTATGTTTTATAAAATTCAAGCTTATGATTCCATGATTTCAAGCATGATGAGTTATCTAGTATGCATAAATTTTTGTGAATTCGTAACTTATGATTTCATGACTTCGAATTACAATTCAAGTATGTATGACTCTATGATTTGGACAGGCCCATACAAATTAAGTATGTTATCGTGATTTTGGCCAAGGCCTACAAAATCAGTTTTAAAGAGATATTTGGAGTCAAGACTCAAGACTCCCCAGTTATTCAGATTTAAGCTATGTTTTAAGAATATGACTATATGAGCAATATGCATGTGTTGGGAGTAGTGTCCAGCATAGGCCAAAGATTTCGAGGACTCCGGTCTCTGAACTATGCGCCAACGTAGGTTATATTCTTACTGGGACCTCTCAAGAGAGTGTTTTCCCTGCCTGAGGGCACACCGTGATAACACACCTTATTCGTCCTTTTCCCTAGCAAGGCTTAGGATGGCTCTCCTCCACATGGGCAAGACGTGGGATCATCACGCGCTCATACATGGTAGTTGTCGGTTATGACGAGTCTCCTATTGTTCCTCATGATTTCAGCTACTTATGTTCATGACTTATGATATCATGTTTTATAGCATATTTGACCCAATGATCAATTTATGAGCTCTCATTTACGATTTTAGGCATGACAAGTCATGATTTCTATTTTTAAATCTTGGGTCATTATGTACAGTTTATGATGAACAGCTCATGATTATACATATCTCAGATATATGGTTTCTAGGTCCTGTGTATCGATCAGGAGTCCCAGCTCGGGTCATGACAAGAGCCCGAATATTGCAATTTGAAACATGAGCAAGAGTCTCAATATCCACTATATTTCCAATTGGAATTATCTCACACTTTCTGAGATTGATCTTAACACCTGAAATAATGCTAACACTTGTCCTAAGTATCTCAACCGGGTTCTATCTATGTCACAAAAAACCAAAGTTTACCCGCAAAAAATAGGTTGATACCCTCACGAAACCATGCCCCCCAAATGTTGCTTTAAAACCCCTCAAATAAACCCCTTCACCACTCTATCCATCATCTTACTCGGCGCCTCCATAACAAGTATAAACAACGTAGTAGATAATGAGTCACCTTGTCACAATCCTCTCGAACTATCAAAGAAGCCACGTTGCCATTCACAAGGACCAAATAACTTGTCGTAGAAATACAGCATCTGATCCATTTTCTTTGTCTACCTCTAAAGCCCATCTTCAACATTATGAAGTCTAGAAAATCACAATTCATATGGTCATAAGCCTTCTCTAGATCTAATTTGCACAAGTCACCTAATTCTCCAGGCTTTCTTCTCGATCTACCACTTCATTTTCCACCAAAACTGCATCTAGAATTTGCCTACCTTCCAAGAAGCATTTAGTGAAACAGATACAGTCTCGTTTAATACATTCTTAAGTCTATTGAAAAGCACCTTAGAATCTTATAGATGCTTCCAACTAGACTAATAGGTCTATAACGCTTGATGCTCATAACTCTCTCTCTCAGGTATGATAACGATGAAAGATGCGTAGACTTTTTTCGAATTCTCCTCCTCCTGAAACTCTTTAGTTGTGAAGATTTCAGGAAGAAAAGTTTTCTCTGTCCTAAGACTTAAATAAGGAAAGACAATATGACACAATCAATTACTAATCAATTACATTTAATTTAAATATCATTCTACTCCTATATTAAGCTATCAATATCAATCAACACTTCCCCTCAAGTTATTACAAAGATCTCGCACATGCCCAATTTGAGAACCAGTGTATGCCCAATCAATACTCCCCTAGACCCCACTTGGTGGGATTATACTAGGAATGTTGTTGACTACTAACCAAAGAATCTATTTGAGTAAGATCCCGTACATCAGAATAAATAGTTGAAAAAGGAGTTGTACTTTTATTAACACTCAAAGGATAAGAGTTTTTTATATGCTTGGCATATTCACAAGCATTACAAGACAAAGATCCATACTCAGTTCTAGAAAACAAACTAGGATATAACTTCTTTAAAGCAAAATTTGAGGTGCCCCAACCATCTATGCCATTGTATTATTTCTTGGTTGACATCCTTATATCCTCCAAACAAAAAAAGGCTTGATTAGAGTCTCGAGTTCCATTAATCATGTATAAGCCATCATGCAATCACCCAACCACTATCTACCACATCTCTCGCCTTCACTTCCCCAATCTCCCTATCCAACCACTCTTTCTTTTCCTTCTTCCATACCCCCCCAAATCGAGCCTCCAATCCGCTTTCTCTATGAAGAAATGCTCATAAAAGTCTAAAATTGCCCCTTCTACTCTCTCCTCCCCCTCATGCACTACCCTATCGACCTATACCGACTCATTGTAATTTCTCCTTCTATTTGCAATTGCCATCCTATGAAAGAATTGTGCTAGAATCCCCTTCTTTTAACCACAATGCCCTTGATTTTTTTTCTCTAACTTGTCTCTTGGGCTAATGCCAAAGAAACTAGTTTCCACTTGAACTCCTCTTTTCTCTCGCGCTTTCTTCCAACTCCCACCCCTCCTCTTTCTAAATCCCCCACTCCATTTATTATCTCTCATTTTTTCCTCTACCCTTTCAAAAACTTTTTTGTTCCACACCATCATATCTTTTTTAAGCAACTGTAACTTCTCTACAAACTTAAAAGACGGATATCCCTCCACTTTTACAGCTACTCTACCATCCAACCACTCTACCACCAAAGTCCATCACACTCAACCACATTTTCTCAAATTTGAGAGGAGCTCTCGCACTTCTTCCTCTTTCTTCATCCAGCGTGATAGGTAAGTGATCTGATGTCAACCTCGGAAGTGAAAATTGTAACACATTTGGGGTCAATTCGTCCTAAGAGGTAGACACAAAATCTATCAAGCCTTGATCACAGATTATGAAGCCTCCAATCAGGCCAAGTAAAACTAACACCTGGCAAGGGAGATAAATAAGAAGATAAACTCTGAGAACTCCTTCATAGCCCTCGATACCACCCTATATCTCGTCCTATCCTCCGGGATTTAAATAGTATCAAAATCCTTTCCAAGGACCTATGGAATTGTTTAGCATCCATGGAGCTTTACTCCACTAAAGGACAAGGATGAAGTTTTAGAGGCTCCAAGGAGGCCTATGACAAGATCTCAAACCAAGGAGTTCAATGACAAGCTCAATGGGGCTTCAATCGCAGATTCAAAGGTCACTTGTTGAAGAAGAAGAGCTCAAACCCAAGAGAGATGAATTGTCCAGATGCTACAACTATTTAGTCGCGCAAGTTGAAGCCCTAGAGAAGGAATATTGAGGTCCAAAAGTCACCCTTGAAGAGGTCCAAATTGGGGTCAAAAAGAGCCAAAATGGGCCCAAAAGAAGGGCAATTTCAGCTCTTAATGGAGCTGAAATCAGCAGCCCAATCAAGCCCAAAATGGGCTCAAAAGCCACAATCAAGAGAGCCTAAAAAGTCCTTGATTCAGCCACAATTATTAAAGTTTTAGTGTTTACCTTGGCCATCAAGCTAGGGTTTTATTTTCCTAAGTTCTAGATTGTTCTTTTAGGGTTTTATTAAGACTGGCAGCCACTTTTTTATTCTATAAATAGGACTGCTTTTTCATTCATTAAGGACACATTACATTGAGATTAATAATATTTTGAGAGTTCTTTTAAACCTTTGTTACTTGTATTTTTAAGAATTTATCTTTCAACCTTTACTAGTTTTACAGTTTAAAATATAAGGTAATTTCTTCTTGTGATATCTTTGATTCCTTTTTGGTATTCTTTAGAAAATGATTAGTTTCTACACACTAATTGTTGTCTTAAGTTACTCACAAAACAGTCAAGATCCGAATCTATCAATTTGATTCGTTTTCTCAAGTAAAGGCATTAGATTTCTTCCATAAATCTATACGTCGTTACTCGAATCTTGTTAGGCCTTTAGAATATCAAATCCTTGGAAATTCTTGGATTGTTCCTTTGAATTTCCCATATCTTTATTTTCAGTTTTATGATTCTCTTCTACTTTTGCTTCCACACTCTAATATTCAATTCTAAATTTGAGATCCTCCTAGCCTTGTTGTTATCAAGTGATATTAGAGGGTGGTTTTATCAAAATTCCGTTCTTGGTAAATCTTAGGATTTCTTGAATATCAAGAGCAAAAAAATAAAAGTTAAAAATTAAAAAAAAAAAGATTATTGTAGCAGTGAACAGTACATGTTCCAAAATAGAAAAAGAAAAAAAAAAAAAAAAAAAACAGTAATAACTTGCTCTCCAAAAAAAAAAAAATTTGGATTTTTGTTTTCAAACAAGGAGGAAGTAAATAGAGGAGATCCTAGATCATTAAGGATAAGAGAATTTTCTTTTTCTTATTCTTATGATTTGGTTCTAAATACGTTCCTTTTTGTTCGTGTTTTGTTTCAACTAGATCCTACTTTTGCTAACGCATTCTAATATTCAATTCTAAATTTGGGATCCTCCTAGCCTCATTGTTATCAAGTGATATTAGAGGGCGGTTCTATCAAGATTCCATTCTTGGTAAATCTTGGGAATTCTTGAATATCAAGAGCAAAAAAAATAAAATTTAGAAATTTAAGAAAAAGTTATTGTAGCAGTGAACAGTACATGTTCCAAAATAGGGGGAAAAAAGTAATAACTTGCTCTCCAAGAATTTATTTTTTTTTGGATTTTTGTTTTCAAACAAGGAGGATATAAGTAGAGGAGATCCTAGATCATTAAGGATAAGAGAATTTTCTTTTTCTTATTCTTACAATTTGGTTCTAAATAATTTCTTTTTTGTTCGTGTTATGTTTCAACTAGATCCTACTTGTTGTAGGACTGATTCCTTACTTTCTTTTGTCCCCCAAAAATCTATATTTTATTACTAAGAACTTTAATTATAAATCTTCAAGGTACTTGCTCAAAGGTTACTTTGAGGGGAAAAAGGCAAGTGTCGTTGAGTTTAAAAGAGGGTAAAAGCCATTTTGAAAGTGTGATACTTGATATTTGTTTTCCTTTTTTTTTTTTGAGATGTCCAATATAGATATATTAGGGATGCTTATAAGCCCTTTCGGTCTGGTTATGTGTATTACCGGTTTGGTTTATCGATTTTCGATTTGAAATTACGTCAAAACAATAAGATATTCGCTATCGATTTTCGGTTTAACTGATAAGAAAATTCTCCTCTATTTTTTTTGTTTTCATTTGTTCATATATACACTACTTTCATGCATAAAAATCTATACGAAATAAAACAAAAACAAATTAAAATAAGTTATTACTAATATAAATTTGTTTTCTTTCTAGTTAAGTAGCACACTTGGGTGCAGTAGCATAATAACAATCTCTCCGAAAAACAAGATCAGTTCACATTGATGGACAGAATCCCACCAAGTCAATTACTTCAGAAAGAAAATAGTAGCAAGACCAATAACTATAAAATGCAAAAGAAAATAAGGTTTGTATTTAAAATTTAAAGTCACTATCTTATAATTATGGATGAAAAGATAATTTTAGTGTAATCTTATTGGGTCATCAATTTATCCATTAACTAAAATCTTAAAACCGAGAACCGAACTAATAGTCCAAATATAAAGTTTACAAAATCGTTTGAAAAGCATTAGCCCAATAACCCAATATCGATAAAACAATAACATTTTTTTCGGTTTGGTTTATTAAACCTATTTTTGCATACTCCTACAGGTAGTGATGAGGAAAGGGCTCATCTAGAAGCCGAGACAAAAGAGAGGAATGACTTCACCCTTCAAGCTATGCACCAACAATTTGAGATATAGAAATTGCAATTTCAAGATATGAGGAATATCATTACAAGGCAGAATGATACTATAGCTGCAATTAGGAGGGAGAATAATGCTATACCACCCCCTAAAAATGTTAGACCTCAAGTTAGAAGAATATACCCCATGTCCCAATTGTAAATCCAAAAAACATAATAATGATGATTTTGATATTGAATTTAATTTAGAAAGAAGAGATAGGAGGAGACAAAGAGGTGGAGTAGAAGATGATAATATCAGTAGTATAAAGACGAAGATGTCATCTTTCAAGGGGGCAAGGGACCCAAACTTGTACCTTGATTGGGAGAGACGAGTTGAAGCCATCTTTGACTGCCACAATTACACTGAGGGTAAGAAAGTTAAACTTGTTGTTGTTGAGCTTTCTGATTATGTTGTTTCTTGGTGGAAAAAGCTTGCTAGGCACAGATTGTAAGATGAACTACCACCTATTGTTACTTGTGCGGAGATGAAAAGGGTGATGAGGAAGAGGTTGTGCCATCATACTTCCAAAGAGATCTACAGTCTTGCCTTCAACACTTGAGGCAAGGCTCCATGTCTGTAGATGAGTACTTTAAAATCATTGATATGGCTATGATCCAAGCTAACTACATGGAGGAAGAATAGGCTACAATGGCTAGGTTTTTAAATGGTTTAAACACGGAAATAGCTGTTGTAGTAGAGATACAAACTTTAGATGAGTTAGTTGATTTGTCTGTAAAGGTAGAAAAACAAATTTTACAAAAAAAAACAACAAAGTAACTCATGGAGAAATTGATCAAACACCATCTACAAGAAGCCATGGTCAAATCAAGAGGTGAAAGCTCCTTCTAGACCTCAAGAAGATAGAGGTAAGGGTAAAGTTTAGGAGGGAGGTAAAACATATAATCTTAAATCTTCTAAACCTTCTAGTTCTATCCAATGTCACAAATATCATGAAAAGGGATATATGATGCATGAATGTCCAAGTAGAAGAAACATCATACTTAGGGAGAATGGAGAATATGAGAGTGACAAAAGTAAGAGGGAGAAGAAGAGGGAGGTGTAAGTGAGGAAGATGATCTAGAACTGCCTAATGATGGTATAATTGGGGTGTTCGGGAGCTAATTAGACAACATCTTGCTTCGAACATAGGAGTTGCTAAGAGTAAAATTCGAGAAAAAGAGCCGATTGTATGGGAAATCCTTCAAGAAGTTATGCAGGAGTATGACTATCAATTTGGGTAGTATTGATGAAGGGCAAGAGAGAAGCTCCATTACTAGGTGTGGGATAAAAGGGAAGACATTTACGATTATTGATAAGGAAGTTGTGCAAATGTGGTAAGTTCATATTTGATGGATAAACTAGAAATTACGTGCATGAAACGCTCTACCGAATATAGGCTCCAATGGTTGAGTGATAGTGGAGAAGTTAAAATCAACAAACAATGCATGATTTCATTCAATGTTGGGAGGTATGACGATGAAATTCTTAATGATGTAGTTCCTATGCAAGCATGTCATGTTTTACTTAGTAGGCAACAATATGATGGGGATACTACTCGTCATGGGAGAAAAAATAGATACGCCTTCTACACTTAATGGTAGGGAGTTTACTCTTGCACCATTATCTCCTTCTAAGGTTAGAAGATCAAATAAGATTGAAGTAATGGGAAAACAAGAGGAGAGATAATAAAAGTGGGCTTGAGGGAAAAGAAAAGAGGCGAGATGGAAAAAGAGATGGCCCGAGAGAAAGAGAGAGAGGACAATAATCTAAATAAAGAGGTAAAAGAGGGTTTGAGTGAAAAAACGAAAAGTTTTGGTGAGAGGAAAGAGGCTAAGGAAAAGAAAAAGGAGTGTTCTTATATAAAAACCAAAGAAAGTTTAAATGCTAGCAAAAGGGCTGCCAATATCACGCTTACTTACAAAGAGGTGTTTTATTAATTTTGAGCTACTAACTCCTTCTTTGCCTAGTAGTGTTTCTTCTCTTTGTGATTTTGAAGGCGTTTTTCACATTGACACTCCAAAGGAATTGCTATCTTTGAGAGGGATTGAGCACCAAATAGACTTTGTCCTCGGGTCTCAAATTCCTAATAGACACATATAGGAGTAATCACGAAGAGACCAAAGATTATAAACCAAGTTGAAGAAGCTGCTCAAAAAGAATTTTATGTGAAGAGAATGACCCATCTTTTGTTCCCATCCTATTGGTGCCCAAAAAGGATGGAACATGAATGTGTAGATTGTAGAGCTATCAACAAGATTATGGTAAAAAGTATCGCCATAGTACCCCTCGTCTTGATGATATGTTGGACCAACTTCATGGTTCCAAAATCTTTTCTAAAGTTGATCTACGAATCCTGGAGATGAATGGAAAAGCGCTTTAAGACCAAATATGGACTTTATGAGTGGTTATTTATGCCCCTTTGTCTTGACTAATGCAAAGCACTCCGCAAGGCTAATGAACCATATTTTAAGATTTTCATGAAAAATTTGTTTTGATGTATTTTGATGACATGTGAGCTTTTCTCAAAACTTCAGATGAGCTAAAGGATAAATTGTGTTTTGCTCCTCTTTGCAATTCACACGATTTTCTAGAATTAACGAAATCGGGTGTGATGCCTCTGGAAAGGGCATAGTTGTTTTTGATGTAAGACTTGGCTTGATTACTTACATTAGTGAAAAGCTAAATGGAGCAACATTGAACTACGCAACTTATGATAAGGAGTACATATGCCTTGGCAAGGGCATTCGCTACATGATCATGAGTCATTAAAGTACTTGAAAGTCAAGGTAAAGCTTAGTCGTTAGGCATGCTAAATAGGTGGAATTTCTTAGAAACTTTTCCTTATGTAATTGCCTACAAACAAGGAAGAATGTAGTTGATGCACTCTCGAAGCTAGGGTCTCTACCACACGACTTCAAAGTTGTTAGAGTTTTGCCTAATCAAGTTACATTATGCGATGATTTTGATTTTGGTAAGATTTTGCAGAATAAGGTTAGGTCCTTTTGAGAAGTTAAATATTCAAGATGAATTCACTTAAGGAAAATAGGGTGTGTGTTCCTAATTGCTCATTGCCTGAACTATTTGTCGGGGGAAGCACATTGCGAAGGGCTAATAGGACATTTTGGTGTACCAAAACCTTGGAAATACTTTCCAAACATTTTTATTGGCTAAGCATTGAAGGATGTTGAAAGTGTGTGCTCATTGTCTTGAATGTAAACAAAGTAAGTCTAAGAAGCGTTACCACATGGTCTTTATACTCCTTTACCTTTCTAATTCCCCTTGGATTGATATTTTATGGATTTTATTTTGGGGTCACCAAGGACAAAATATGGTAAGGATAGTATATTTGTGGTAGTAGAAGATTTTCTAAATTTGCTCGTTTTATTCTATGTAAAAAGACTAGCGATGCATCTCGTATGGCTAAACTTGTTTGTAAAATAAGTGGTTAAATTGCATGGCATACACAGAACTATTGTTAGTGATAAGCGTGCCAAGTCGCTAAGATCCTTTTGGAGAATTCTTCGGGAATTGGGAGGGCCCAAGTGCTATTTTCCGCATCTTGTCACCCCTGGCTTGATGGGCAAACGAAAGTAGTTAATAGAACTTTAGGGAATATGTTGACGGTTGTTTCGAAAGGAAAGTTGACTTCTTGGGAAGATCACGTACCTACCACATAATGTAAGGAGTTACTAAGACTAATACAATCCAAATGGTTCCATATTTGGATCATAACTTTGGTGGATGAAAGGAGCCTGTGAGATGGCCAAGAGAATGAAGAAAGTGGCTAGATGTGCAATGACCATTCTTTGATTTCAAAGGAAAAGAAAATAGGCCAAACAAGGCCCTTACTCATTAAGGGTATATTTGTAATAGTCTTCCCTTTCCTTTAGTTGGTATAAATAGGCATTCATTTAATTTGAAAGGTAGATTTTGTCGATATGAGATTGACTTGATAGTTTGTTTGAGTGTAGAAAGCTTATGCAAGCTTTAGATTCTTTGTCTTTCTAAGAACTAGGTGCTTCTTCGGATTATTAGTTGAGGTCCTTATTGCTTTCCACAAGGGTTGTTTTTCCCTTTCAATTTTGTCTATTTAATTATCCTTTATCTTTTTAATTTTCTTGTATCATTTGGTAGTAAAGCTAAGAATTAGTATTGTTCTTACAATACTAATCTTGGGATTTAGGTATTAAATCAAAAAGTCAAAAAAATCAAAAATTCAAAAAAAAAAATCAGAAAACTTTTCTTGTTTGATTTGGTTTTTTTACACTAGATTTTGTTCCCTAGTGTTTTTGAGTCTAGATCTTAGGCTTCTCTTGAAGTTTGAGTTGTGGAATTGATTACTGCCATTCGAGACCTTGGAGTTTGAAGACTTGAAGAAATTGGCAATTGGGTTTCGTTGGTGGAGCTTGATTTGTAGTTTAATTTTGATTGGGGTTTGTTCTATACATCAAGGTGAACATAATCCTAAAGTTTGAAATGATTTGGAGTTGTAGAAAGCTTCTATTATTAATGACTTTGAAGGTTTGAAGACTTTGAAAATTGCAATTGGGCCTTGTTGATTGGGGTTGAATTGGATCTTAATTTTGATTGGGTTTTGTTCTCTCGTCAACGGAAGAAAATCCCTAAATTTGAAGTTATTTGGAGAAGTTTGGTTAAGGGTTTGTTCTTGATATTCTTGGTGTTCTTGAAGACCTTCATATCTTCAAGTTGGAAGACCAAAAGGTATTGATCCATCTTCCTCTTTGATTTTTGTAGAAAGTGTTAGTGGGTCCACTAATTGGATTTATTAGTTGAAAAATTGAATTTAAAAAATGATTTGTAAAAAGAGTTAAAAAATCCACGTGAACACCATGTCGGCCTCGAGTCAACGAAATGCATCCTTTGGGCGCAATGAGCATCAACTCAGCGGTCACATCAGGTGAAGCATCAGTGCCCACTCTCACTCCGGCATGTAGTCTCACTTCAGGGAGCAAGTGTGCAATTTTTGGCTTTTAGCCAAAAATTTTCCAAGTGTTGGAAATTTTTTTGGACCCCAAAATTTTCTAAGTGTCCAAACTTCGTTGTTCTTCCAAACTCATTTTTCTTTTGATTTCTACACTAATTAACACTTTTAATTAGCTATTTAATTAGTTCTTCGTCCCAAAATTACTAACATCAAGTAATTCACCTACTTTTTGTTACATAGTTTTTAAAGTCCAGGTTTTTTCGTGTTTCTTCTTCTACCTTTTTTTCCTCTTTATTCGCGTTGAAACTTCTTGATTTCATCTCGTTAGTTTGAGCCTTCTTCATTGAGTAACAGAATCCATTCTATCCCTCGATTGAACTTGAACACTTGTAACTCAGCGAATTACACGGCTACGATCCTTGATCGTGGCAATTTAGCAGGCATATAAGAGTTGGTATCTCGCAAGAGATTGTGGGCTATTTTTACTAACTTCACGTGTTTGCTTGCTTCGATTCTTGTGTCTTTATTAGGACCATGGTCAAGCCAAGGAGTGGAGAATCGGTGTCCACCAAGGAACCCAGCATACTTGTCTTGATAAACATGCTCACCACCCTCTCTTCTCGAGTAGAAAGGCAAATTGATCTAATAGAAACTTCCGGGTGAAGACTTCACTATATGTCTATCCCATTTTCTTACCATGTATTGTTAGTGTTAATGTTGAGAGTTTTCAAACATTAGTTGATCCTTTTGATGACCAAATCGATCCTTCTTGCAAGATCGATTTGTGTCCACCTAGTGTTAACACTTGTGATGTGAATGATAGTACACATTATCATGTATGAAGCTTGTAATGATCAACATTCCGTGATACATGTACACTAATTGAGGAATTTTATGATGTGGTTAATGAGTCTCAATTTAGTGATGATGTTGATGTTATTGGTCATTTGAACAAGTGTGACTCTTTGAGCATTTCCCTTTTAGATCTATTACTTGTTTGCTCATGCAGGGTTCATGTGAATGAAAATGCTTTGAATGATGACATTGGTCTTTTTGAGAATGATATTGCATACTTTGGCTCTTCGTCTTCGTGATTGTTCTCTCTTAAAGTACAATGTCTTATTTATTGATGATAGATCACTTATAATGTCGGGCATAGTGTTTCTTCAACATGATAGTGGTGTAGCTATCCATGGATATAGCATGCGATAACCCCTTTATGGAATGTTAATGAAGAAAGTGATGCTTATATTCAAATGGGTACTTGTCTTTGGGGTCCCAATTTTTGATAATATGCTTGATGATTCTTTTGTCTCTAGTGATGCTTTTACATATGAGGACACTTTGGATGAAGTTGCCTTGTCGACACTTTCTTTATTATCTCTTTGCTTTTGATGATACTCATGCTTGCATTGAGGGCTTATCTTGTGAGAGAAGGGTTTATACTAAGACGATTGGTTGTGGTTTTGACCAAAATGGATGGATATCGTTTCCTTTTGACCAAGGTGGCCCTTTGAATGTATGTGTGTTGTTTTGGCCTAATTATATTTGTGCTAACCCTCGTTCTGAGGTCCTTTATTGTTGTGTGTCTTCTCATGCTTTTGCAAGGTTTAGATTCGAGGGCGAATCTTTTTGAAGAGGAGAATGACACAATCCAAATGGTGCCATATTTGGATCCTTAACTTTGGTGGATGAAGGAGCACAAGATGGCCAAGAAAATGAAGAAAGTGGCTAGATGTCACGGTGACCATTCTTTGATTTCAAGGAAGAAGACCACCCAAACAAAGGCCCTTACTCATTAAGGGTATATTCGTAATAGTCTTCCCTTTCCTTTAGTTGGTATAAATAGGTGTTCATTTAATTAAAAGGTAGATTTTGTTGATATGAGATTTTGACTTGATAGTTTATTTGAGTGTAAGCTTGTCTAGCTTTAGATTGTTATTTGTGTAGAAAGAAGGGTTGCAAGAGTAGATCATCTCCCTTGAGGTCTTTCTAAGAACTAGGTTCTTGGATTACGGATTTGAGGTCCTTGTGCTTTCACAAGGGTTGTTTTTCCCCTTCCAATTTTATGTCTAGTTAGTTATCCTTTTATCTTTCTTTAATTTTTCTTGTATCAAAGACCATATAAGAAGACAAATTGCCACATCCATGACAAATGCGGGATGCTAACATCCCCCCTCCATGCACGACTAGGCACGCCCAGGTGGTGTGTGGACAACGCAAATATGGGCCAACGTGGGTAAACCAAGAATTGGAATGGTTGACTGCGAAATCATGTTGAAATGTCGACCATTTCATCTAAGAACTTAAACTATTAAAGACTGCACACTTCTAATTATTTAATTATGACTTCAACAATCATTGAAAACGTAGAGCAAGTTTGGCTTTCGAAAGCTGTCAAACAACAAGAAAAAACGGCAAGTAATTCTTTCTTTTCAAACTTATCCATGAACTTTGCATAGAAGTCGAGTTATCAGAAAGATCTAATTTCCCTACTATGTTTCTGCAAAGTTTTTCACAAAACAGGCATATGTATATGTTGTGTTTGAAACGGAATTGAATCAAGAAATGTTGTAACTGATCAGATTTCTTCCTTCTCCCCACCCCTTCTTCTCTAGCTTCTTCTATTACTCCCTTTTAGCTCTCCTTCTCTTTCTTCATAAATTCCAAAAATTCTGCATTCTCATAACATCTGGATTGATCTACATTCAGAACTTTACCCAACAAACCCACAGTCAATCTCCATACAATTACAGGTTTCTAATTTTCCAGCATGAAACCCAAAATTTGTTTCAAATTAGGTGCTTAGTGCTAAAGTGAGAAAAATAGGATTATCAAAAGGTCCAAAGTATAGCCCATTAGTGATTCAGAAATTAGATATCACTGCATCCATTCTCTCCTTTAACATTGAAAAGTTTGTAGGAGGACTTTACAACTTAGAATGATTCCTACTATAATAATGAGCAGGAAACACACAAATATTATTTCTACTATAACATTCCACTTTAAAATATAGAGGAAAGAAGTTAAAATAAGAGCATGTTTATATTGGATGAGTTATTTCTACTATAACCAAATACATCTAAAACATAGAGGAGAAAGAAGTTAAAAAGTAAGGGCCTGTTTATTTTGGATAATTTCACATGTAATTAGTATTTCTGATTAAATCAATTTCGTGAATAATAGTCATTGTTTGGTTATCATGTAGAAGAAAACCAATTTACGAATTTATGCCAATACATTTCAAACGTCAAAGTGATTAACTTTAATCTGATTATTCAACAATCATTAATTTGCTTGTACTAAGACTTAGTTCACAATGGACAGCCTGGAAGTAATGGAGATTCTGGTGCCAATTATTGAAGAAACTACAGACACCTGGATTTTAAGCTTGTGAACGCTGCACTATCCAATTTTCTACACACAATGGGAAACTTTTATTTTTATCTGTCTTCCTAAAGACTTCCACAAACAATGATCACGAGAGTCATGTTACTTTCCAGATACAAATTTCCCCTTCAGAGGATATACCTCTGTTGCATTATAGGATCTTAGTACTTGCTAGGTTTTCTGAGTACTGAAACAAGCTAATACCAGAATGTACAAGCTTAGGATATACCTGGTGCTGGTGTATGATGCGAATCATGAGCAATATGCCAATCGCATCAAAACTATTGGGAAGGATTGTACCAAAATGCTCATCAATTACTGAAAATGGAGCTGGTAACACCCAAATATTTATCATAAATCTCATTGAAGATCTAGGAATTTGCATTTCCTATCAAAATTAGCAATTGCAGGTTTCAGCAGGTATTAAAAAGTGTTTGACAATTATCATAATACGGATTGGGAGAACGAGATCTCAACTTATTAAAAAGATTAAAGGCAACACGAGATATGGATGATAGTGTACATTAAAAAGGATTGACCTGGATCAGAATATACTTTAAGAAACACAACCATGATATTTTTTCTCAGCAATGGTACATGACAAGGAAATGTTTGCACTAAAGTAATTACATTTCATACCAGTAAATATATCATAAAACATTGCCTCTTCACCAAAACTCATCACAAGAAAAGGTACCTGATCAAAAAAAGCTAGTCAATACATAACTAACAAGGAAAGTTACCACTATATTTTATCAGTAGGAAAGGAATACTGTTTCACACAGAGTTACAAATCAGAAGCTTTGGAATTCAAAATACAAAAATCATAGTACTCAGAAGAAGCAGTATCCATGAGCAGCTTGTGCAAACTCTGAAGGACCTCATACGGATATTTCTTTGAGCTGGCTTCAGCAATATGTGGAATTAATGGAGGCTCATCAATCTCCTGAATAGGGTAGAAAATATATGCCATAAATACTTCATCTAATCATCACGAACATTGCTGTAACGTTTTCATATCGCCCTACTGATGAGGTGGACCATGCCAGATCAAGAGTTGATAGAAAATCAAGTATGTACAAGTTGCTTCTTGGAATAGACAATTCAACCACTTTCGCTCAAGAGTCTTCTTAGTGCTAGCGGGAGCTTAACTAATGGCTTTTATGCAATGGGCAAAAGGTCTTGACATAATGGGAGGGTTGTCAGAACCTCTTAGAAAGGGCTTGAAATTGATTTTAGAAGAATCTATTTCCCCAAGTAGGGATGATTTCTCCTGCTTTTTTAGAATGGCCAATGGATACATTTATTTGAATCTGGTAGCTCAAGCTGCTGTACCTTTTGATATAGTGTTTGAAGACTACTTTATTTGATTGCACATAATGTCAGGTGTTTTGGAATTATATAGCAAGTTGTTACGGTAATACGGAGCATCGTCTGATTGACTAGATACTTGGACCAATAGATTCTCAGTGTTGCAGGTGTTGAATGATCTACCCCATATAGGAGTAACTCAGGCTAAACTTTGTGCGGAGTATGTACCAAGGAATGTATCTAGATGGAACTCATATGGTTCTTGGAGCTCACTCCTTAGGTTCCATAGAAGATTTCAAATAGAACTTCCTCCCTATCAAGAAAAACTAATATGAAAATTGACATCCTACACAATTGAAAGGCCCAAGAATGCAAAGTAGCATAAAATATATGATTTTCCTTGGTCATTAGGGTAGAGTTCTTTCTACATGCTATCATAATTATGATCTATAAAAATTGGACCTCACATTATCTCCATCATTTGTTTCTATACAAAAGTGCCAAGACTATCCCCATCTGAAGTTAGTACGAATGAATTACTCACAGACATTCATTCCACTATCAGGCAATGCATCCCCTCCGAAAGCACCCAAGTTAATTAAAAGGTATCTTCAAACTAAATGAAATTCTACCAGAGTGAAATTTAAGGACACATATATAGTCAACCAAGCTAAAGAAAATTAACATACAATTATGCATAAAATTCACAAGCGCTGCATTAGAAGAAACGCTACGGTGACAAAATATATTTGTTTATAAGATCAAGGCTCACAGAAAGAAGATGAAGACCTTGAGAATGTTGATCCTTTCTCCAAGAGCAAAAACTGCAGACCTATTCTTCAACGGTTCTCTTCCTCTCGAAAATAGACCTGTGCTTCTGGTCTCAACACCTGTAGATCATTAGATGTTGCTATATCCAACTGCAGCTTTCCTAAAGCTTGAATATAAGCACGGAACTGTGCACTTAGAACCTGTGACACAAATTTTCACTTTAGTACTCATGAAAAAACATGATCTATTGTTAGCCAAATGTTGTTAAAGGCTTGTTTAAAGCGCGCGAAGCCCTGAAGCTTGGTGAAGCTCAAGTTGTGTGTTTCATCTCATTTAGCTGGCATCAAGATGCTGAGGCATGCGCATTTTACCGATGGGCTCTGTCTTTAAAAGCACAATACTAGACAATATATATAGTTGGCAGAATGATAGTAAATTGTTAAGAAAACGTCGTGGCTGAACTTCTAGTGATTAATAACAAGAAATCAAAATTTTAGTATAACAAAACAAGCCATTTAACAATACCATTTTCCAAAAAAAAACAAGCCTCTAAAAACCTAAAACTACATCTTTCTATCTAAACCGGTAGAATAAAGTTTGAACTTGATCGACAAGGAAGAGGAGCTTTGGCTACTATCCAATTGTGTGTTATTGACACGGCACCTAGGCCAGATGGGTGCATCCTTGAGGTTTCCACAAATGCCGGGAGCCAGTAAAGGACATAATCAAGACAGTGGAAAATTTCTAATTTAGAAGAAACTTTTTAAGAGAAATATATTAATGCAACTTATATTGCCTTAATACCAAAAAAGGAAGGAGCTAAGGGACTTTAGACCAATCAGTCTCATGGGAGGAAGTGTGTACAAGATCATCTCTAAGATGTTGACTGAGAGGCTTAAACTAAGTGATTTATCACTTGGTTGATGAGCAACAAATGGCATTCATTAGAGGGAGGCGGATTATGGATGAAGCTCTAATAGCAAATGAGTGCATGGACTCTAGACAAAGACCACAAACCTAGAAATCTCTGCAAGTTGGATTTAGAGAAGGCTGTTGACCACGTCAATTGGAAGTATTTGATCAAAATCATAAAAGGCATGGGTTTGGAAGTAAATGACTAAAGTGGATCTCCTTTTGCATCAATTGTGTAAGGTTCTTTGTACCGATAAATGGATCTTTTGAGTTCTGAGGACTTTAGCACCCTCTCAAAGAGGTCTCAGACAAGAAGATCTCCTTGCCCTTTCCTTTTTATCCTAGCTATGGAAAGTCTTAACCATATGATTCTGAAGGCAAAGATAAATGAATGGATACTGGCTTCAAGGCCTCTAACTGTCCTGACCACAACCTGGACATATCCTATCCAATATATGTTGATGACTCTCTAATCTTGTGTGGAGATAAAGCATACCGAGTGAGACATATTAGGCTAATCCTCATTGGCTCTGAAGCGCTTCAAGCCCTCATGTCAACTTGTAAGAAAGTCAACTTTTACCCATAAACATGGTTCCTCAAATGCATCCTAGTAGGCACTCTAGCATGTGAAATAGGAAGCTTGCCAACAACCTATCTTGGTTTGGCTTGGGGAGCAATACATAAAGCTTCAAAGATATGAGAAGGGGTGCTAGAAAGAAGTGTGAAGAGACTGGCTAAGTAAAATCTCAGTATCTCTCACTAAGAGACATAGTAATTCTAGTGAATAGTGTATTGGACTCATGCCGACATGGGTGATGTCTCTATTCTCCTTGCAGTTAAGGCGGAAACCAGAAGGACTCCATCAAAAGGAACTTTATTTGGCAAGGACTCCCTCACTCGGTGATATGGAAGACTACCATTGCAAGCACCAAACAAGGCGGAGTGGGAGTCAAAAACTTGAGGAGAAGAAAGCCTAGATAATATAAGTCTCTTATTCAAATGGTTATGGAGATACAACAATGACCAACAAACTCTCGGGAGGAAGGTACTAGCAGTCAAATATGGCTACCCCCATGGTGTACCAAGAAGATTAATTCGACGTATGGAACTAGCAACTGGAAAGCAATCTTTTCTTGGCGGACCCAATTTTATCGGGAGTAGTGAAATCAAATTAGGAAATGGTAGGAGAACAACATTTTGGGATGATAACTGGATAGGACATGGCCCTCTAAAAGACCATCATCCTGATCTTTTTCTTTTAACAACAAATCCCCAAGTTGGAGTAGAATAAGTAGGAGTTGTTCGGGTTGGAATTTGAGCTTCAGAAGATTACTACATGATTGGGAAGTAGACAGAGTTGCTGAATTGTTAAGCCAACTTGATCAACTCAAGGGATCTTAGTGATGAAGACTCTTTGATCTGGAAAGGGGATAGCACCGGGATTTTCTTAGCCAGGTCTGCCTAAAAAATTTTGATGGGAATAGCTAGGAGGCCTAGGAATGGCCATGAAAACAAATTTCGAAGGTTAATGCCCTCTTAAGATTCTGTGCTTCACATAGCTAGTAGCTAGAAAGGTTTGTCTAATTCATGAAAACCTAAAGCAATACGGGCTTCCAACTAAGCTCCAGATGCTACTTATATGAAAAGAAGAGATAGAGAATAACTCCAAAATTTGTTCTTACACTCGTTGTCACTTCAACTATGGAAAATGTTCCTAAACATGAGTATGTATGAGTTGTGTGCCAAAGGTTACAACTGATCTTTTTGATGTGCTGGAATGGGGCGGTTGGGGGTATCAAACAGAAGAAATGGTGGTGAAAGATTTCAGCATACATTTGGTGGACTTTGTGGAATGAAAGAAACGCCAGATATTTTGGGGAAAAAGAAACTCCATTCAAAGAATTAAACTGAACCAGTGACCCAGGCTCTGGAGGCCTTTCCCCCTCTTCCTAGTCAAGGAAGCAAACACTGATCCCACGAATCAGGTCCCATTGGGTAACAATAGCAAAACCCTTGTTTCAGATAATAATCTCCATTTCATGGCTGTTGTGGCTAACTATAGCGCCTCTGGGTAGAGGAAAAAAGTCTAGCTGCAACATCACCCTTCATGAATTTTAGAAGGTAAGTCAATTGTTAACTTTACCAAAATGAGCATGAATTGCTGTCGTGACTTGTAAATTAACTATTATTGGCAAATTCCCAAGACCAAACCCTCTGATCGGATTATGTGTGATTTCAAGAATAGCATTCCTACTAATGGGCAATATGAATTGGCGCCTACAATTTACATGATGTTTTCATTGATTTTGATTTAGAAGATCATTGAAATGTCCATAATAGGAATTTCTTGACTATTTGCAACATGCATATGAAACTATTGACCTGGGCCCGGCAGACTTTAAACCTGAGAAGGAAGCTACTCTTACCCCTGCATGGGTTAATCTGCCAAACCTGCCTAGTGCTATTTTAGATAGGATGCACTGAAGAGTGGGTACAGCTCCAGGTTGGCTACCTATCATCACCAGACAAGGCAATACTATTGAAATCCAAATCTACTACAGCTAAGTTTAAGGTGGAGTTAGATATCACAAGGCAAAGGTTTGAGGGAGATACAATATTTACCAAAAATGTTGAGGGCCATAAGGAGATAATCATTCAAAGAGTAGAATATGAGGGGGTACCAAAATATAGTAATCAATGTAAGACTCAAGGCCACAGTGATGTGAAATGTAGAGTTCTTCATCCAGAGTTGAGAGGGAACTTATCAGACCTACTCAAATTTCTAAGGACGTGGTAAAGGGGATAGTGATGAAGGTAATCAAGCCTGTACCATAAGACCCTAAGGAAGACCAAAACAACAAAGAACAGTTGGCTCTTGAGATGGAGGTGGAAAACAAGGATGAAAATGAGGGATGGACTACGGTAGAAAAAGGTAAAGGAAAGCACAAAGGAAGATATAATACGAGGAGTTACCTAACAAACTAGTGAAAAGATTGACAATAGAAGTGCACAACACGAACAAGAAGCTCTTGACAACATTAGTAGTGCAAAAGATGGAAAGAGCAGTGTAATCAAAATATGGAATGAAAGAACTTGTATTTTACTATGTCAGAAGTACATGTATTTATACAATTACTAGAGTTCTAACAAAGGTAAAATAAATATCCTACACATCTCTCCTATGATTTAGATAACTATAAGGCAAGAGAATATCTTTACAATATCTTATAATATTATGTAACACCCCTGCAAGAGTTGGAGCATAGATATTGATCATACCCAGCTTAGTACACTAATAATTAACTTTCGAGTTTCATTCAATGCCTTTGTGAACAAATCAGCTAGTTGTTCTCCTATCTTCCACGTAGCCCGTAAAATTAAGTTTCCCTAAATCTTCTCACGAGTAAAACGAAATGCAGCCTCAATATGCTTAGTTCTTCCATGATACACTATATGAAGAGCAGCTTGATTATCTGTGATTTTGTATCGGTATCTAATGCTTCAACCTAATTTTAGTTAAAATTTGATATATCCACATAATTTCACCGTAAGCGCTGACATAGCTTTGCTCAACTTTGATTTTGCAGCCGGATAAAGATACAACACTTTGCTTCTTACTCCTTCAACGATATTAGATTTCCTCCAATAAAGACACTATAGCTGTGGTAAGATCTTACATCAATTTTGGATCAAGCCCGGTCGGCATTTGCAAAGATACTCAACACAAATATATCCATGATTGTTATACAATATGCCAAGTCAAGGCTTCTTTCAAGTAACATAGAATGTTGTTCCAAAGGCATCCCGATGTTTGGCCAGTGAGTGCGGACATGAATTGGCTAACAACACTTACGCAAGGCACTATCACGTGAGTCACATAGAGGTAGTTTAACTTTTCGACCAACCTCTTTGTATCTATCTAGATCATCAAAAGGATCATCTAGAGCCAAGTGGAGTTACTACTCTATTAATATTTACATGGATGGTTTGGGTAGGTTGAGGCCTGTCCCAGTATGTCAATTGTATAGTTTTTTTAAAACTCCAGTACTTTCCTTGGACTGAGATGTATTATGTATAGTTGTTATGCCAAGACTTGTCTACTTTGGGACGAAGCCCCTTATATATGGTACCTATGTAGTTTCTTACTCAAAATATGTCCACTTGCTTCCTTTATATGCTTTCGAGTGTCGGCCTTATTAAGATTTAGTGTGTGTGTGTGTGTGTGTGTGTATCAAGCTACGTGTTCCTTATAGAACATAGGCCACCTCATAATTTGGAGCATAACAAAACTTGATGTCGAGCCTAGGTTCAAGTGTCCCAGTCGGTGAAACTATGTCAAGTAGACCTTAGTTGTGAATGTGTTTCGTGCCACATTTATAATTAGGGGATTACTTGGGCATCCTAGAAATGTTGCCTTTTATATTCTAGATCGTGCAATGAGTTGGCCATATTGAAATTAGAGCTATAACTCAATGCCTACGCTCTATTTTGTACAAACTATGCCTTGAGTAAAGCGAAGTCGGCCAAAATTTAGCTTACAGTAGGGCTCGAGAGGCGACGAGTGGTGGGACATCTCTGATATTGAGAATCGGCCCGAGTTTGAAGGGAGCTCGTCAGTAAGGTACCTACCAAGCCTAGTTGATTAGATCGAGGTATTGTTATTTCGCAACGCAAATATGCCTTAGACATTCTTGAGGATATATGAATGATGGGATGTGGGCCATTGACACTCATAGGATCAGAGATCCTAAAAGGAGCTAGGACGGGGGAGTCACTCGATGATCTTGGAAGATAGGCGGTTTGGTTGGTAGATTGAATTATCTCACCGGCCACTGGGCGAGCATTTCTTTTCTATGGTGTTATGGCAGTTTAAGGATTCTCTTGTAATTAATTGTTGGGATACGGTATCAGTATTTTGCGATATATTAAGTTAGCTCTGGCGAGAGGACTACTCTTCGAGGATCGAGACCATAGCAAATCATTGGATATACGAGATGCTAATTAGAGCGGGATCACCTTACGATGGGCGTTCTATATCCTAATATTGTGTTTTAGACTAAGGTAATTTGGTGTCTTTGAAAGTGAGAAACAAAGTGTGGTTGCTTGATTTAGTGCGAGCCAGGCCTCGGCCCGATAGTTGTGGCAACTTGTGAACGAGTTTCGTTAAACATTGCTCGAGAGAACTAAAATTTGGAGAAATCAGTTAAATGGAATTTGTGTTGAAACCAAGCAGCTTTTCATATTGCATCAAATCGGTATTCATGAGAGAACTAAGCACATTGAGATTGTCATCCAGCGTAATGGGAGAAAAATACTCTCCGAGACATTGTACAAAATTCATGAAACCAAGTGATCGACTTGCAAATATTTTCACCAAGTCCCTCATTGATCCTCGTATAAGTTATTTACGCAGCAAGCTTGGTACATATGACTTGTATGCACTAGCTTGAGGGGGTTAGAATAGGAATAGGATATGTATATAGTATCCTACATGGAAAAGGATTGTAGTGAGTAGTGTAGTGTTTATAAGTAGGGCTCAGCGTAATAATGTAGATACACAATTGATAATATTTTTCCCTATTATTTTTCTATTACTAGTGGTCTAAATCGTGCTTGGATCACTAGTAATAGGCATTACAACCTTCCTCCCCTCTCTCTCTTTTATCACAAAACATAGTTTGTACCTTGCAATGACACTAAAACCACGGTAACATAGTGAACTGTCATTAATTCATCATTTTATCTCTAACTCTTGACTCACGGTTTGATATGTTATAAATTCCCTTTTAGTCTTATCTTCGTTTAGTAAACTCATACGGGCCTCGAATTGCTCCATGGCCTTTAGCCACAAATTTGCTTTGGTGCACGACCAAGGCATTGAACTAACAATTGGCAAAGGAGTGATTGGCTGATGCTATCTACTATCCGGTGTTTCATCTTCATTGCATACACGATGACCAAGTCTCCCTTTATGCCATTGTGCATGGACATCCTTCTAAGAAGCTAAGGGAAATGGTCCATGTCCTTTCTCCATGTTATCACTTCCTTGTTAGTTGTGCTAACTTGATAAGCTAGAAATGTAGTTCACCATACAAGAGGGTTCAACTATCTTCCAAAGCTCCCCGCCGTAGTTGTTCACTTCATGTCTAGGTCTGATCACAGTTAATTCAAGTTTGGATTCCATTATTTTCGACATTTATTGATGATTGTTCCCATTGCACTTGGCTTCTTTTTATGGAGAATTGTTCTTGAGCTATTCTTGACATCAAAAATTTTGTGCTAAAAATTAAAGCACAAGGGAATTTCATCGTACCTTGCATAGTGATAATGCCAAGAAACAATTTACGAGCCAATTTGAAGAGTTCATGTCCTCTTAGAGGGATATTTTATCAATTATCTACTCTGTAACAAAATGGAATAGTTGTGTGCAAGGCTACCTAATTGAACTAGATCCCTACTACTTCAGAGATGTTCTTTTTCAATTTTGGATGGATTACAATGTTACGGCGTGTTACTTAATAAGCCTGCATCCCGTCTCTTCCATCATAAAGAACACGGTATACCTCGTGTTTCTCCAGCGAACATTTTGTACGAACTTCCCACTCAATGTTTTGGGAGTACATACGTTGCTCATATACTAACTTCAAGGGATAAACTCACTGGTTAGCCAGTCAAATATGTCTTTCTCAGGTAACTTAGGTTTCAAACAGGGAGCAGGTGCTGTCCTTATGGTTACATTGATATTTTATTGGGCTTTTCTCATTTTTGGCCTGTTGGCCAAAACTAATTTTGGATGCTAGCCGAAATATATAGAACCTATATACTAAAAAAGAAAGGCAGCCCGGTGCACTAAGTTCCTCTATGCGTGATGCAGGGAATCACAGGACCACAAGGGTCTAATATTCGCAGCCTTACACGGTTATATATATTATATATAATTATGTATTATATATATATATATATATATATATATATATATATATGTATGTATGTTTATACTTTGTATGCAAAACCTATACATTTGCTGGCTATTTTGTAAATTATATCACGGAAGGGCATTGTACTGTATTTATACCAATTTAATTTATGCTAGTATCACTTTTTTCAGCATATTTCATATATTTTATCTGCAATCTTTTTGCATTTACATTACATCCGGTGTTTTTCAGGAGCATTTTAGACAGGTTGTGGTAGAATATTATATCCGTGTAAGAATAATGGTGAGATGTAGAAGCTCTCTAATTTTGAAGAACTCCTCTTGCTTTAGAAGGTACATCGAAAGATAAAATCTGTTTGTATTGGAATAAAATAGACCTCAGAAAGAACAGAACAGATAAAAAGTTTAGCTGTGGAGTAATTATTCCCTCTAACAATCTAGGACTTTTACTTTGACATGATTCAAGAAGTAAAAGCTCATCCTAACCACTGTCAATTCATATGTATGGGAGTGTGCATGGGTGAGCCTCATAGTCAGGCACACACATTTATCAGAGGCCAACTATCAGGGGTGCACCTTTATATCCTCTTATTTATTTTAAAAACATTCTTAGAGAATGTGGATGTTACAATATTTTCCCAATCATAACACCACACAAATCGCTAACCTCTTCACAACTCTCTGCACTACCATAATCATTCTATTGTCACCCATTCCAGCACTGCATGAGCACAAAGAAGTTTCAAGCTCAACACTACTCACAAATGACTAATCCCTATAAGAATGTCAACAACCCACATATTGTTTGATGCACCTACTTCGCATACACCATGAAAACATTTGCAACTCATAAACATACATTTAAATATCCAGGATGAGTACCAAACAACATCAACTTAAGTACTTATGGACGTTAAGGACATCAAATTCTCTCTTTTCAGGAGCTACTATATTTATCTCAATGAGTTAAACATCTAACAACTTAGTTCTCTAACCTCTGATTCATTGACCATCCAAACTGGCCAAAATCCAAAAAGAACTAATACTGTAAAACTTAACCTTGTTCATTGTGTCAATGTATGCTGCTCGAACCTCAAGATATTCCTCCTTGCCATGCTCCTTGACAAAGGAAAGGATATACCTGCAGAAGTAATTGCAGAGATAACCTTCCATTGCATCTGTGAATAAATCCAGAAATTGAAGATAAAAAGGAAATTTGAAAAAGCATTGAGGCTGGCAATAATCATGAATCTAGTAGGGACCTGTTAACAAGAAACATCCATTTTGATAGCATTATGTAGACCACGATAGAAACAAAAAACATTACCATCAAAGCTCAGATGAAGATATATTTTCCATTTGTTTGTACATAATTCTTGAACTTCACAGAAAGTTTTCAAGAACCTGTTTGATAATGAAAAGAACAAGTAACCTTTTTGCTTAATTTGTTTACAGAAAACCTTTCAAGAAGTTCATCAAAACAATAATACTGGGAAGAACAACAAGTAACCTGTTTGCTTAATTTGTTTACAGAAAACCTTTCAAGAAGTTCATTATAGGATTCTTCCTCTACTCGCAAAACACAACAAATTTTCAGAAACTACTCAAAGAAACTGCAACTATCCAGCCATGTTTTCTTTTTTAACAATTTTTTCTACAATTTTTTTTCTCATACACAAATGGGATAATGTGTTACGTTTATGTCAAAACAAATAAAGGGAAAAAAAATGAAAAGAGTTTCTTAAGTTCCACAATTTGGCCGTCATTGTAAATTTTTGTTCAGATATTTTCTGAAATCCTGACAAATGACAGGAAAATAGCAGCTAAAATAGTACTGCAGTTAGCAGCACTAAGAACTGAAAAAATGCTGTTATCTGTGACATGTTAAATGTGAAAATTTATATCTACTGTACTTTCTGGATGCTGCCATTCAGGTAAAAATTGTAGAGAAGCATGCGTTGTGAGCAAATAGATTGAGCTAGTTTTCAGAAGTCAGGAATACGAAATAAGTGACACGACATATGATAGAAACCAGAAGAATACACAACTCACTTATATTTTAGAAGTATACTCTGCTGAAGGATCTGGATATTAGTTTTTGGTTTCCTTAAAGCATAAAGCTTCTGAACCGTGAAATCAAACACCTAGAAGTGGAACAGGAAAGTTGATTAGATTGGACAACATGACTAAAATGCAACTGAGGTTTAAACGTTATGAAAAATCCAATCAGATATGTAAACAAATTAAGACAACAACTCTTCTTACTTATCTTATACATTCTTCTTATTGGTGAACCAATTATGAGTCAGAGTTCACAACCCCCCAACAAACATAATAATTAGATACCATTTATTATGAGAGGACAACTTTGTTGTGGGAATGGAGTGTAATACGTATCTTCCAACATGTGCACGACTAAGTTGATGTCGACGAAATTACGTGAACTTGGGAAAATAAATCTGTATTTGAGCCTAAAGTCTAGGAATTAAAGTGTACAAAAGTATTAAGCAAGTGTTGAAGGGAATAAAATTTGGCGAAATATTGGAAGAAAGTAAGTGATGTAATACTTGCTTGACCTACTTGCTTAAGTTGGTGACAAGTAGGCGACCCACTTACTTAAAAGAATTCTCCAAGTTGAAGAAGAGAGAAGCAGTGGGGGACTTTATATTAGTCCAAAAGTTGATTTTCTCTCATTTTCTCTTTCTCTCTCTTCAAGGCTTTATTGGTTCTCTGTCCTCCAAGCTTCAAGGTAAGAGATGCTAAGTTTAAGTTCAGATTTCTTTTTCAGATTAATCACGCGTGAATTGCTTGTATAGATTATTCTCTTATTCTAGTTATTTGAAGGTTACTTCAAAGTAAAGTGAGGAAATTATAGGGTTTTGGTAGCCAAGGTAAGATTTCACATCCCCCTTCATTTGTGAGCTCGTGTGAGCATTTCGGATGAGTTTAAGTAGAACTCCTTTGGACGGTGATCGGAAGCTGCGAGTTCAAGTTTTTCTATTGTGTAGAGAAGTTTTGGAGCTGTTTATGTGCTATAGTGTTTTGCGAGGAGTATGGTCGACCTCATGAGAAGGGTTGAGTGAAGTTATCAAAAAGGAGGGCGTGATGACCACCATCCATTTGAGGCTTTGCGAGCTTGATGCTAGATCATGCTTGATATCACCTTACGGGGCCACACTTTTTGATTAGTAGCTACACTAGCCTTATACATTTGCTTTCATTGTAAATTAACATCCAAGGGAGGATTAATTCTTCGTAATATTCTAAGTCAGGAATTGAGGTATATAAGCACTCTTTAGCCACTAAAACCACGACCCCATTATCACATGTTTCTCTTATATGAGTCAATGAGGTCTTAAACTAGACATGACAAGAGTCTCCATATGTTATATGCTTCATCTGCTCACATGCTTCATTTGTTCACTGGTTCGAGAGCTTCTTTCACTTGTTGCTGCTCCTTTCGAGTCGAGCTTTCATGTCACTTTATATGATTTTATATGTCTTCATTTGAGATATCCATATGCCCTCACTTGAAGCAGTGTTTGGGTAAGCAAGCGCTTCACTGCTTAAATCGGTGAAGTGAGGTGAAGCGAGGCCTGACACTTCAACTAGCTGAAGAGGCAGGTGAAGGCTGACGGCTTCCAGGCTTGAAGTGCAATGCGGCGAAGCAGGGAAGAGAGAAAGTAGGCGCTTTTTATTTTTATTTTTAAGTGGTCAATTTTAAAGAAAAAAAGGGTTGCAAGTCGCGATCTGATCCTTCGACATTCAAAACAGAAAACTTCAGAAATTAGAACAGCTGGGGTTTCTCTTTTCTTTCTTCTTCCTTTTCTTTTTCATCTTTTTTCTTCTTTCTGGTGCAGTAGCTGCTAGCCTAGGTTTTCTTCTTTTTTCTACTATTTCTTTACTCTGTTTTCCTTTGCTCTGTTTAGCTTTGACTTTTTAAAAATTATATGTTTCTAGACTTTTCTTATGAAGTGCTCAAAATTATATGGTTTACTGAACATTTTTTTCCCTTAACAATGATTAAAATATATATTTTTCGATTTTTGTTTATTATCAGTGACTTAAATGTCACTGAATTTTCGAAAAATGATTAAATATGTTGCAGAATTTTTTTTTTCTTAACAGTGATAAAAATATAAGCTGATTATCTTTCTTAAATCTTAACAGCGATTAAAAATGGCTGACCCGACTTGGAAATATTGGGAAAAAAGTTACTGAGATCACTGGACCGCAGTTGTATGTTTGTTTTGTGACAAGACAACTAAAGGGGGAATCTTTGCCACAAACAACACTTATTGGTACTTATAGCAATGTCCGCATGCAAAATGCCTGGGTTTCTGAGGGAATAAATAAAAAAATATATTGAGAAGAATAAGAATTAGATGTTGAACCATTAATAGCTATGATTTTGTTTGTCCTATGGTCTTTGGAGGATTTTGTGATATCAACTTTTTAGTTTTTAATTTGAACTTTTGCTTATCTATATTGACTCTATCCTCTATTTATTTTATTTTTTGTCTTTAGTTGTGTTTCACTTCAATGAAGTGAGCGCTTCGCTTAAAGCATGAAGCAGGGTCTTGTTGTTTTTTTTGCTTCGCGCTCCCCGAAACACTGACTTGAACAGTCCATTTGTCTCTGCTTGAGAAGTTCATATGTCTTCACTTGAAATGTACATATGCCTTCACTTGAAATGTCCACTTATCTTTATTTGAGTATCCATCTGCCTTCATTTGAAATGTCCAAGTCATGTGTTTTAAGTGAATCACTTGCTAAGTATAACGATCACTTGCTTACTTGTTACATGCCTTCATGACTCATTTGCTACATGCCTTCGTGTCCTCACTTGCTCGCACATGTCTTCATGGCTCATTTGCTACATGCCCTCGCGGCTCTCTTGTTCATGTGATATATGTCTCCTGCAACTCATGTGCCAAAACGCCCCCTTGAGGTTCATTTGTTCATTTGACATATGCCCCATATGGTTCACTTGCTCTTAAAAGATTGGTAGAACATTGGTAAAGTATAACCATCCAAGTGTGATAACATGTCATCCGCCGAAGTCCTAAGGAATATCCCAAAGACGGGTGTATATAATGAATCATGTGTAAAGTATTCTAAGAGATAATAAAACGTACTCCAAGAATAATAAGGTATAGTTCATGTGCTATGTGCATGTGTTGCATGCTCTCACATTCATTTGCTCATGCGTATGCTTACATCCCTATTTGCTTATGTGTATGCCCTCATAGCTCTCTTGCTCAACATGCCTCATAGCTCACTTGTTTATGTGTTACATGCCTCACAGCTCACTTGCTTATGTGTTACACATGCCTCGCTAGCCCACTTGTTTATGTGTTATATGCCCTTATAAGCTTACCTGCTCATGTACCACATGTTCTATTACACCAGAAGTAAGTTTATCGTTCAACTGAAACCGTGCATACGTATGTTGTTTTGAGTACAACGCATGCGAAAGATTAGGGAATGAACATACGAAACCTGAGAATCGAGCGAGTAGAGGCGAAGCGAGCCGAGTGCAGGCGCTGCGTCGCGCCTTTGCCCCGGCGCCTTGAGTGGCGCATCCCACCCGACTCTTGGCGTTATGGGCGGCGCGGCCACGCCTCCCCTCCACCACCTCCTATATATATGTTTTAAGTGTCGAGACTTGTTTCATTTAACATTTCAAACGTAAGGATTCGGGGTAGGAATAAAGACACGAGCTTTTCATCAAATTAGTAAGTCAATTAATAGTCAAATCACATCAAATGTCAATTCTTCTCAAGTAATGATTCCTAGGCTTCACGAAGAACGTCCCTCTGAGGAATTATCTCTTGAAATCTCGCCGGGTTATCGAAGCCTCCCACTTAGAGTAAGAGTTGTAGAAATCAACCTGAGTGAGCTCTAAGCGGTTGCAAGTGATAGGTAACTTAACTTCATCCTTCTAGATTCTCGAGAATTTATGACTTTATTAGAATTAAACAAAGTTGAATTGTTACAATGTTCTTTGAAAGATATACGTTATCGGTCGTTCTTATTATTGAAAATAGCCTTATTCTTTCAACGTAAGGCTAACGATTTGGTGGAGTACAGTAGGTTGGAACTTTTTGGGTGAACGAAAATCGCATTTGAGGTATGTTAAGGCATATCTCTTCGGCAAGTTATTCTTGTCATATAGTGATCTTGTTGACACATGCCTCGAAAGTAGCACATTTAATAGGCCCATTTGCTAGTAGATAATGATTATGTATGTTGTGGTTATTTGCAATGACGTGTGAGATTACGCATAGTATCCTAGATAGAAGGATATGTTAAGTGCTTGTGACTAATGTTTGGAGTGCGCCCGCAGAATTCCCAGTCCACCGTTACTATTTCGAGGTATTCGATGTCTTGTTGTCGTGTCAGCCTTAGGTTTATGGGTAGGCACATTGGGCACGACTTGGTAAGTTAGACGGCATGGGGCAACTAGGCGTTACAACTTTCTGTTTCGACGCCTATATAGACCTTTAAGCTCGCCCAGAGGCCATTGGCGTACCTTGACGCCTCAGGGGCGAGAATTGGGATAGGGGTGGTCTTGCACCTTCGGTGATGGCACCGGGGTTGCCTAGTGAACGCTAAGCGACAACTTGCCATATCGATTGGCTCCCCATCGGCAGATTAGTTTCGTAACTCAATGCTTGTCCTACATATCGCTCGAGGCTCCTCCCGGTTATTACAAGTACGATAGACTAGTCGATGCTGCTAGAGGAACCTTATTGGTAGTGAGATGAGGCCAACGTCCCGAGCTACCCATATAGATGCCCGGGTACATGTTGCAGTATGGCAGCTGGAAGTCTGAATATACGCCTACATGGCTATAGGCAGGTCCCGGAGCCATATGAAATGCAGACAGGACTAGGATTAAGGTGCAAGCAGAGACTAGGGCAGTATCACAATGTTACTTCGGGCTAAGAGTTATAGTCAAGGGCACATGGAGTTAGGGATGACCGCTTAGGAACATGTCAGGTTGATAAACGGCCACTGTAGTCATCTGACAAAGGAACCATATAGGCAGTCGCCCCCCCATGACCTTGTTGTCGCTTATGAACTATCATTGTCCTAGTATGCTCGTCGGTATCACTCAAGCCACTCGGACCTGCGCCACTGATGCTAGGCCATCGGGTTTGCAAGCGTTGCAGGACCCCCGGTCGAGTGTAGGCACACAGGATGTGCCGTTGACGGCTATATAGACTATGTTCGGGCGAGTAGAGGTTGCGTGAGGCCTAGGGGCTAGGTATGTGCCTTTTGAGGGGGCTAGATTGAAATTTAAAATGTAGTACTTCGGGGGAAGTGACACACATCCCAGGATAACATTAGTTGACCAACCCAGGGGTTACTAAGCGTAATCGCCGCCTATGGGGCTATGGATCTCTTAAAGGAGCTATGTGATGTCAGGGTACTATATTCGGAGCTTAGAAGGCCATATTTATGTCCATCCGCATTATGAACCTCTTCTTATGTCGTGCAGCATTCTTGACCCTAACAAGTCGAGTCTTATGTGTGCCTGGGGTGTAGTTATAGGATCCCACGGAGCTCAGTTTTTATAGTTAAGGGAGTCCAGTGGGCTCAATTGTATACCCAAAGGCTAGGTAGGTTGGCTATAGTACCAGTAGAATCATAAGGACCTTGTTAGGGGCACATAGATTGGGCCCGGTACTTGTCGGGGCTTATAGGGGGCCCCGATGGAAGTTTATTTACATTGTTATTTGCACCTTAGGCTTATGGGGGTCGGAGTTGAGTTCTTGTTTGTATACTTCTTGTTAGATATAGTTTATGGATGCGGCTTGATTCTTATTTGTGCGGTGATTTACTAGATACGGGTTATGAATAAAAAAAGCTTACAGGTTAACTTCTACCCTTCTTGCTATTTACTCTCAATTCTTTATCGGCTTTTATCTAACTTTTTATTACTATCTTACATATTCGGTACATATGTACTGACGCCCCGTACATGGGGCGGCACCTTATGCCTTCGGGTTTAGACGGGTGGGTTTGAGGACCTCCTTAAGCATTGTCGGGTCGGCGGGTGGTCGGCTCTCCTTCCCGTTTGGAGTTGCCAGATAGGTGAGGTTTGCTTGTCCTTATTATATATATTTGGGTGATGGGTATCCCGACCAATGTTGTCACTCTTAAAGGCTTGCGATTTACGGTTTCGGTTAGTTTGGTTGTTGTTGGTAGGTATTGGGCTTATGCGTATTTGTGTTGTGTGTTGGCAGGTAGCAGGATCCTAGTTTAGCTAGTTAGTTAGGGCCTTGTCGGATATGAATTATGATATATGCTTTGTTTGGTGTTATGGCCCAGGCGGCATGGTGGTGCTTGTTGGCTCATATGATCCTTTGTTATTATGTTGTTGGGTTAGTTGTTTCCTTTACAGGTGTTACGCGGCCTTGTCGGCCAAGGTTGTGTTCACAGTAGAGATATAGCGGTTTGTTTCTTGATTTTGAGTTGTTAGCAGGCACCACAGTGCATGCCTTGAGGTGCTTGAGTTCCCGAGTGTGGCATTAGGTATCGATCATGCCTCTCAAGGTGGGCGTGATATTCCCGTAGTAGACTTTCTCCTTACATGTCTTCACCATTCAGCTTGCTTGTTGATGTGTCGGGGTTTCTGACACATTTGTGATTTCTTTTTGTAGAGTTATGCATACTTTATAAGTACTAATTTAAGTAGATACTAATGCTATTTTCTTGAGTTTAAGGATTCCCAATAAATTTGCACAAGTCATCGGTCCAGTTTCTCAGAAAAGGGGAAGCAGATAGGTCGCACCCCGAGGGTGTGGCTTTGGTGGTCGATAGTGGTGAGAACCGGCGAGATCTCGGGTTCAAACCTCGGCGAGACAAAAAAACATAGGTGATTCTTCCATCATCCTAGTCTTGATAAGAACGAGTTATGCAGTACACATTGCTTTACAGTGGGAGGTACTTGATTACTTAGGTGGGAGAATCGAGGTGCTCACAAGCTAACCAGTTTTGATTATCGAAAAAAAAAAGAGGAAATAGCAGTCAGTAAATGCAAGCTTTGGTTGAATTCATTAGTGGATCAACTTAGGAAGAATTATGCTTGTGAGCAAAATATGAAGCGACACAATCAGTAAATTCAAATCACAAATAAATGATGCAAATATGTCACTTGCGCGATTGAGAATCGGAGAGTCAGCAACTTGCCACTCCAACCAAGATACGATCAGTAAATGCAAAATACGAACCATAGATGAAGTTGTGTTTCAAGGTGGAGAGTTAGCAACCTAGAAATGCAATCCAGGAGCGAGAAATGGGTAAGTAAATCCAATATATAGTCGCGATTGATATGCGATAACCAACAAAACCAATTGAAGATCCAATGAGCGGTGCAAAGTACGGATAGTAAATTGAGAAATAGTTCGTAGCTGTGTTTGGGCCTCTGCAATTAAATTGGACTTGGGGTTTTGACCTTGGTAAATATAGTCTTTTTAGTCTTTTTTCTTGGGGTTGACCTTAGTATAAATAGTCTTTTAGCCCTTTTTCTAGAATAAACATTACACTAGAAAATAGAGTATCTAGAAGTACCCATTGTATTTTGAAGCTATTTTGAAGATCTAATTTCATACTTTTGAATTTCCTCTTCAATTCAATTGTAAGTTGATCGTACTTAATTCTATGTTTCTTCTTGCTTCTCTATTCATGACGACTAAATTCTCGTCTAGGATTGCAAACCCAATGGGGTTGTAGACCTATTGATCTCAATTAGGATGAATTGATCATGGGCTTTTAAATATTTGATTGATCTTTGAATTTGTGAGTTGAAATTGGTGGTGGCAAACCACTTTGATTCATGCAAATTAACAATTGTGCTTGAAGGAGCCAATTAGGGTTTGGATAGCACCGATCAATCAAAAATAACTCAATGCATAACCCTTGCTTAATAGATTCACTTAGAAATTTGATGGATAATTAGCGATTTACAATCGTTATATTGAAGTTTTGTCGAGTTGAAAGAATTGAATTTAGATTGATATTGCTTGGTTGTTGAAAGGAACCAAGTGATTGTAATGATGGTTTGCATATTATTAAGGAGTCACTTATTGATGAACCTAATTGAAGCGCGTCACGGTTGATAGCATACTTTTTCCTTGCCAATGAGCCTCTTACAGAAGGGCAATACTAAACAATTGATATTTCACGTTATCATAATTATTTAAAATTTCTTTGTTCATATATTTGTCATTCATGCTTATAATTATTAGTATTGGACTATATATATATTTATTTGTATTTTTTCTCCCTTTGCATCTTTTTATATTAAAGCTCACGCTTTATTTGCAATTTGCGCTTAAAGCCTCAACAAACCTTAAAGCTTTATTGCTTTTGATAACAACGACCCCGACTTTGTAAGATAGATCACGCGGGATACTACTTTGGCCGTAAAATAAATCATGAGATACTCACGACTTTGTAAGATAGATCAGGATACTAAGCTCGACTTCATGACATGATTATATCGTAGAGACTACGGATACTTACACGGCTTCATAAGATAAGATCTGGGGATATTCGCTTGGCAGCTTCCACAAAGATACAAAAGCAAGAGCCACAAAGGGCATGTAACATGAAACGTACATTAGGATTCTTGGAATTCATTACGATATCTTTTAGGTGTGCTATATATTGCAACCATAGAGAATAAGCACTATATGCACACAATAGTGAATTCGAGATGGCATTCATGGCCCATGTTCATTGTCCTTGGCTTTTGTTGTAGCACTTGGTTCATGATATGTTATCATTGGACCATCTTATATTAGATAAGTTCTTCTAGTCACGGGGAATAAATTATAAATCACGGGGGCATTTAGCACTTGGGCAAGTAAGCACAGAGGGGCGTATAACATATGAACAAGTCAAAGGGGGCATATGACACATGAACAAGTGAGCTATAGGAACATGTGACACATAAATTAGTATCCCCCAAATCCCAGCACCATTTAAGAGTGTGTACCCGATTGATTGAAATATAATTAACCTAATAAGAGTTGGGGATCATATCCTGAGGACTTAGTATTGGTCAATTCGGCTAAGTTAAAGCAAATATGATTGGGTGCTTTAAGATACTACTCAAGTTAATTGGTAAAGGGAGAATTAAACTAAAATGCAGATCTAAATTGCGAAGGGTTAAATCAATGAGAGAAAACAACGGGGATGTGTTCCCACTTAGGGTTGATCCACCTGATCATTTCAAATTAGGTTCATCAATAATGGCTATCTTATGTGGCTAGGGTGAGTACCTGTAGCCCCTTGTGGCTTAATCATGTTATGAAGGCAGTGAGCATCGAGGCCTTATAGCCTATATTGTTTCCAAAAGTGCTAAAAGAACTTATTTCATGTATAACAATCTAAAGGCGATGCGTATCCACCTGAATCCAAAGTGCTTTACAAACAATGAAAGATGTTTATAACGTGCTAAGAATGGTAAGACATGACATGTGTTTAATAGAATGTTTCCTAGTATTCATGTGTTATCACTTGCTCAGATTTGATGTTCCTTTCATTTGAGCTCTATTACCTTCATACATTATTTTGTTTGCCTTACATACGAATATTGTTGTTATATACTCATGTCTCTTTGCCGGGCGCTGCACTTACAATGCAGGTTCAAATGCATAGGGCAACAAACCACCTCGGCCAGGCATCTGTAACACCTAGCTATTGAGTTGGAGCTCAACTTCTACCTAGAGCTAGATCGAGACTAGTACTGTTTGATGTACATATACAGGTGTATATAAATAAATCATGTGTAAAGTATTCTAAAAGATAATGAAAGCATTACTACGAGAATAATAAGGTATAACTCACATTGCTATGTGATACGTGCTCTCACGACTCATTTATCGTGTTTGCATATACTTCACAGCCTATTTGCTTCATGTATGCCCTCATAAGCTAACGCTATGTATTATATGCCTCACCCAGCTCCCACTTGCTCATGTGTTACATGCCTCAAAGCTCACTTGCTTATGTGTTACATCTTAGCCCACTTGATTATGTGATACATGCCCTTATAGCTCCATCGCTCATGTGCGACATGTTTATAGTCGGCTTGCTCCTGTAGTACGTCTTCATATCTCACTTGCTCACGTACCATATGTTCCTATAGTTCACTTGTTCATATGTCACTTATGCCTGGCTTACTTGTTCATATTCTCACTATGTTTACTTGCCCAAAATGGTAAATGCCCCCATGGTTTATTATTATTTGCTTTCCAAGACTAGAAGAACTTGTCTAATATATGACAGCAGCAACAGAAATTGCAACGGCAACATAGGCTGACACAAATTCGAAATATGATGGCAAAAAATTTCAAATATGAGAATGGCCATGAACAATGTTGTGAAAAGTGATCGTTTCATCACTTTAAGCGGTGAAAGCGAGCGAAGCACAGACCATAGCTTTTTACAGTGAGCGGAGCTATCAGCGAAGCAAGTACTTCAGGCAGTGAGCGATGAAGCAGTGAAACAAGCATTTCATCTGTTTTCTGAAAAAGGGCCTGATTGGAAGAACAAAGAGAATTGGAACTTGTTTTAAAGAAAAAGAAAATTGAAGAGGATATGCAGCTCATCTTGCACTCGACTCTTGACTGCTCTTCATCGTCTCCATCGAGCATTCTAGGGTTTCTTCTTCTTCTCGCTGCTGGAGGGCTGGCCAAAAAAATTTCTCCATTCTTTCTTCCTTTCTACTGGAGTTGCAAGACTCTATTTACGCAACCTTCCTCTGTTTTTCTTTACATTGCAGTCAATCTCTTTATTTCTTTTTTCTTGATTGGATCTACACAATTTTTTTCAATATTTTCTTCTGGTTGCTAACTCAACGGTAGAGTACTCGGCTTTTAAGTGCGGCTAGTGTCTTTTACACATATGGATGCAGTGAGGGATACGTCCATACTCTGTTAAGTTTGGAAGACCACGATCTGAAAGAGAATGAATGGTAAAAATAGCATGTCGTATCAACGGAAAGTTCTGCAAATATTTCATTGTTCCTAGATGGGTATATGGTGTTAGAATTCTTGGAACGGAACAAAAAATAAAGTTGGGTCGAATGAATAAATAGATAGAATACGGCTTCCAATTTAAATTATAGGAAAGAAAAAAGAAGCAACGAGCTTTTGTTCTTAATTTGAATGATTCCCGATCTAATTAGACGTTAAAATTTATTAGTGCACACGTGCGGGAAGGGTTTCTTGTCCCATGGTGGATTCTCAATTTTTTAATGAATCCTAACTATTACCATTTTCTATTATGGAGATGTGTGTGTAGAAGAAGAGTATATTGATAAAAGTTTTCCGAAGTCAAAAGGCGACTTCTTTGATAGTTTTTTCTATTCTTTCTTTCTTGTTTTTATTATTTTTTTCTAGTTTTATTAAATTAGTTGAATTTGTTATTTTCAGTTTATTAATTCAATTGTATTAGCCATGTTTCCATTTCAATTTTTTATTCTTTTCTTCCAGTATGCAGTGCATTGGCAGTAGGCGACCCAAGTATAAATTTATGATTTTTTGGTCTATTTCTAAATTGTGCTTCACTTCAATGAAGTGAGTGCTGCCTTGTCACTTTTGCTTAGCACTTCAAAAAACAGTGGGCAAGAAATTCCAGACCAAATGGAAAAGGAATATCAATGGAGCCTATCTCTTCATTTCCAACTAGATTATGAGCGAATAAGATTTCTGAAGTTCAACACAAAAGCTTGTACTATGACACAAGGGATCATTCTTTTTTGGGGTGTATAAAGCCACGGAGCGATTCAGATCAGGATTTCTCCATGCCAGGGAGCCAGTCCACAATATTTCTATTGACCAGAAGGAAGGAGCTCACAAGAGTTGGAATCAATTTATCTATCTTTAACATTTCACTCTCAAGACATTAGAGGGTTTTTTTAAAAGTAGCTCCCATAATCAAGGTTGATTTTCAAGTTCGATTGTAAACAGGAAATAGAAGATAGAAGACAAGGAGAAATTAGTATAGGAACTGTCTTTGACATAATCTCTAGTTATAGCGAAAATGATATTTCATCAATAAAATAATGGCACTTAGACTGTCACTAAGAATTTGGACAAAATCAGCCCATGAGATCATAATTTACCCAACTTGCTCAAGTTTGGGCTGATAATTGACTTGTTCATTTTATTAACTCAACCCAAATTCAGCCCAACTCATTCATTTATCAAAGTTTGGGCTATATCAGCCTACATTAATTCATGAAATCTTACAAAAGACACCAAAAAGATATTTTATTTTATTTAATATGTTATATTTAGTCATAATAAGAAAACATTAATTTTATAAATTATTAAAGATTAATATTAAAAAAAATAAAGCAATTAAAACTTAATTAGAGTTGGCGGGTTAGGTTATGACCCACATTTTAGTCCATTTCAGCCCAACCCATTTAAGACCAAGTAACTTCTGGGCGGGTTATTAACTCAACCCATTTTGAGCCGCCCAAATTCAGCCTAACCCGCCCATTTGCCACCTATAACTGCCACCAATCTTGTTTCAAAGACAGGTAGTCAGATTCTGTGTCAAGCTTATGTTCTTCTTTATCAAGCTGTGTCAAGCTTATGTTATCCGAGAAGGATGTCACTGAATCAGAAATTCGCTTGCTTTTTAATCTTTCCACTGACAAAAGTCAGGATCATAAAATCATGAATTTCTCAGCACAGCAAGAATAAAACCAAGGACATTGATGTGTTGGTTATACTATCTAAAGGTTTGCGTTAACCCACATACCTTATCAAATGGTAAAAATTTAAGCTTAAACATTCTTAGACTACTCAGCATAGGCATACCTTCGCAGCTGCTTTCTGCCGAGATCTTTCCTAGCTCAGGCTGAACATCTTTAAGAGCTTTTGATGTTTTAACCATGAGATCTGCATCTGCAAACTTCAGCTTTTTACTCAAAATTTCAAGGGTCCTCATGTATTCCTCATTAACCTATAAACATCCAGTTTTGCATGGCTGGTTAGAAGACATGAGTGAACAAGGCAGACTATACAATATTTGAAAATTAAACACCTGGCAGAATTTTGTGCTACATGCTATCAAATAGAGAGAGATCATATTCTGGTCAAAAGATTTCGGGGAAAACCAAAAAAAAAAGACTAGAGAGAGAGAGAGAAAAAGAAAATGAGATGATGCCTTGTAATTTATAATTTATAAATTACTCAGTTTCAGACAAACTGGTGAATTAACTAGAAGAAACTTCTCAAGCAAAGGCCTAACCTCAACTGCTTAGCAATGCAATTACCAGGTAAAGCCAAAACCAAAAAAGAAAGGGGAAAACAAAGAGGAAAAGAAGGGAGAAGTGAGGAAGTTAGAGTCCAGCATAATAGTCAACTATCAGAAGAAAGATTTTTATGGTATGATGCATGATAAATTGCATGTGAAGAGGGAGAAATGATGAAGAAGGGGAGAAACTAGAATGTCAGTCCAGCCACAAGCTTTAACAGTCTATTATCAGGAAGAGCTTTCTATTGTAAGTTGATAAATTCACAAGCAGGGCCACATAAAAACCGTGAAAAGTAAAAAAATATAATCACTTTGAAGAAAAGAATAAATCCAGCTACTACACAGTCCCTCGCCATACCCATGTTTCACATCTTTGTCGTCAAAATCATATGCAAGACTATGCCAACAGATTCGCCCCTTTCTTCCGCTACTTAAACCTCAAATTTGCCATTTCCCTCATTGTTATTTTTCCTTTGACTCAGACTCACTATAGGATACAATGTAATAAGGACAAATAAACAAAGACCAAAGTACCTCTCCCGTCAACAATTACGTCTATCATCCTTGGAGGAACAATAATATCTTCAACAAACTTCGCCAGCTTTGACTCTGCCACCTGCAAAATAGCAAAACCATTTAGCAAGCACACTACAACTATCGGAAGGTATCTCAGCTCAAACACCCACGACTCAAATATGGTTGTCATATCCAAGTATACTTGACACCACAATATATTGATGCTTTTACTATAGTGCTTGAAGCACACTAGCATCCTCCTAATAAATCTTAGAGGGGGTAAGTCATGAAGAAATATAAAGAAGTGAAATGTCTTAAGAAATTAAATTGAAAAATTGGGACAATGCATATTTCCCCCTCTGTACTGTTGAATTTTCCAGAAGACCCCCCACACCAAAATTTACTTGAAGTGGTATACATACCAGCTTCTGTGCCTATGGCAGTTACAACTTTTGCACAAGATGGGAAGTGCGTGAGGGGAACTTTTTAGCCCAAAATGACTACATTTACCATTTCTTGTAATTATTTTTATTTTTGTTCTTTTTTCTTATTCTATCATTTCTTCCCTATGGGGGCCTAACAGGTAAACATTCATCACCGCGAACCAGCCATAACAACCTTTAACCTTCCATCACTGCACACCTTACCATCTTCAAATGTCTCAACATTTCACCACAGTTAAACCCACGGTTTTACTTCACTTTTACACAATAAATATAGACCACCATAATCTTCCATTGTTGCACACCTCCATCATCACCGTCTCCTTTGATTCAGCTTCCATAGGGGCGGGAAAGTGAATCTGGTAAGACAGAAGCGGGAGAAGATGATGGAGCGACAGTGGTCGGATTCTAGTCAGATCTGGGTTGCCGATTGGAATATTTTGGTGAAGTTCACTCTTTTCTGGTGAAGGCTTGGCTGCGGAAAAGGCAGTTTCACAGTGGTGATGGATTTGGATCGTATAATAGTCCTGGAGAAGGAGATGATGGAGGAAGTTGGAAGGTATGGTGAAGATAGCGTTTTTGGTGAGAGAAAAGTGATGGTGGTCGGCAATGATGAAGGTCACAATATTGACCTTTAAATGTGGCAGTGGTTTGGTGGCAGTTCAGTGATGATTTGATTTGGAAGGAAAAGGAGGAGATGATTAGTGGTGGTTTGGTGGTGTTCGTGATTTAATTTTCTGATTTGGTTGTGGCTTGGTGCTGGTGGTGGTCGGATGGCTGAGAAAAAGGTGGAAAACAAATTCAAAAAGAAAATAAAATTAGTGTTGAAAAGACGATGTGGCAAAATCTGATTGCTGAGTAACATACACAGCTTTTGAAAATACCCAGAAAATTATTTTCAACACTACTGTGAATTAGCTAATTCTGGAGAGCTTTCCCGGCAGTTCATGCAATAAGATCAGCATCAGATAAAATAGGCCATGATACTCAACAGAATATGAAAAGGACACATGCTATGTATTCAATCACATAATAATAACAGTACTGGAGATGAAGATGGCAGCAACAGAAAAAAGAGTATATGCTTACATCCATTCATTGTCTTTTAAACTAGGCACCTCCAGGTGGCCGTGATTGTTGTCCAAAAGTAGTACAAGAGATGAGAACTACATATAAATATGATCAACCAGAGGTTTTTCTGTTTTGCTTGGGGTGTTGATGCCTTCTATAAAAAATTATAGGCAGAACTTTTTTTAATAGGCAGAACATAATTATGAAAGAAAGATCTAAACAGAACTTACCATTCCAAAGGCAAGGACATTAGCACAGGAGGACTAACTTAGGATGATTTCTTTACTCCTAACATTATTGCTATCGTGAGTAAATAGCTCTTTATACACTGAAACACAATTCTGTGACTATATCTTTCAGCAAAATTATAGGAATTCCTAGAAAATTGCAGTTTACTCGGCAAGCTGAATAAGGAGAAGCAAGAGTGCAACTACTCATGCAACTTGCCAAAATAGAAGGAATAAAGAGAAGAACTGAGCACTAAAAGAGAGGAACAAGCTGCTTAAGTTTCCCAAGACCTTAGTTAATAAAGAAAAGAAAATATTTCGCATGACTCATTCTTTTATGAAGATAACTAAATTTATTGATAAGATGGGAAAATCTGGTGTACTAGATGCATACAATAAGTAGAGAAACCTACATAGAAATGTGATTCTCCATGAGGAGTATCTAATCATCTACACCTATTGAAATATTACATAGGCTCCAAAAGCATATGAAGTAAAAATTATTCAACAGTTTCTAAAAATAGAGATGGCACAACCTGGAGCATTTTTTAAGAAAATATGCAGGATTGGGAGTTTAATAACCTGGTCAAACTACTACAGACTCTAGGAAATTTCTCTTACAATACTCGTGCAATAGATCAGTTCAAATGGGGCACTACAGGAGCAGAGAAATACACAATGAGTGCAGCCTACTGGCAGTGAAGAGCATAATGAGTAACCATGGAAACTAATTTGAAAATTCAAGCTACCACCCAAAATCATTTGTTTTAGCTGGACTTCACTATATGAAGCATGCTTAACTCAGGAGAACCTCTCTAGAAGGAAACTCCAGATTGTGAATAGATGTTACCTATGTCAGAAAGAAGCAGAAAGTCATACACAGCTTTCTTTTTAGCACTGCACTGTTGCAGCAGATCTGGGGAACATGTTTTACTCTCCTTTTGGACTCTGTTTGGTCATGCCACATAGTATCAAAGAAACTTTTGGGAGTTGGTGCTGCTGGAAAGTTGACAGCACTATCAGACCTGGTAGATGATATCTGCAGCAAATTTTTTGGGTATTTGGAGGAAAGGAATAGAAGATGTTTTGATGGTCTATCAACTCCTTTACACTCTCTTAAAGCTGGATGGCTCATGTGTTTGTACAGTTGGGTCAATATGTCCTCTGTAGATTTTCCCTGGATAGTTGTTTGGATTTCGTTAGCTCCTGAGTTTTAGCATAATTGTACTGGAGCTAGCAGACCCAACTATTTTTGCTTCTACTTTTGTAACCATTTTGCATCTTCTCAATGCCTTCAATGAAACATTACTTCATCAAAAAAAATAAAAAGTATTCCACTGATTTCTACGTAGAGGTTTTTAACTCCTTCAAACACTCTTCTAATCACCTTTTCCATTGTCTGTGTTAGTGAAAAAGGAGAAATCATCCATGACTGATTGCTGATAAGGTCGTTTACAAAAGGTAATGCAAAAGTAACATAGCAAGAGAATCTATAAGATAAATGAAATGGTCAATACCGCACGTTGAGAGCCACTAACTTCTTCAGACATAGATACAACTAGAGCACACTTTTATCCATTTAGACTGATGATTTCTTCACATTAGAATCGAACAGTAAATACATTCCAATGATAATTATCAGAATCAACATTGCTTCAGCATGAGAAGGTAGTGAACAATCTACATGTGTAACTTGGAATAAGCCAAATAAAGTCGCCTAGAATAAGAAAACAATGAAAAGAAGATTCCTCCTTTAACAATAATACCTTGCGATTCTTCAGCCTCAGTCCCATATCCATAGACTTCTCTTGAAGAATTTTGATATCTGAACTTATAGAACCTATCTCAGTCTGGCAGATAAAACAAATAATATTAAGCTCAATGACAGAAGATACATACAAGTAGACCATTGAGATGTTATATAGTTTTTCTTTAATTTCTTCTATTTTCTTTTTTTGTATGGTGAGAGAAGGTGCAGGCCTTAAGGAAATCCTCATAGTGAACATGAATGATACTTTGAACAATTTTACCAACAATAACAAGGTGACCTACTTGTGTTTGATTCACTATGTGACTAGTTTAACACCACTTATCAATCCATAACATCATCATTGAAGAACAATTTTATAGCCTGATCATTGCTGGTTTGCTTAAGCAGAAAAAATTATGACCCCCTAATATTGATAGAAAGTACCTGGAATCCACTGAGAAGGGTCTCCATTTGGAAAGGATCATGTCACAATCACGAATTTGATCATGGTGAGACTAGATTATCACTTTCCTTTATGTAATCCTATTGATTTGATAAAAAGCACATATCAATACATGTTATATAACCAAGTTTACAAGGCACTCACCGAGAAAACTAGCACATAAGTATGAAATAAACATGCATATCATCTCCTCATTAAAACCAAGTTCATTAGGCTTCACAAACTTGGGTTGCTTCGATATCTGGAAAAGAATATGACTTTCTACTAAAGGTATACAAGAAAACTCAAAACAGTGCCCGGAGCTGCAGGCTGATGTAGCACTTTGGTTACAGGTTTATCCAAATGCAATATCTTGAGAAGCAGAGCATACATGTACATGTGGAAAAGATTTGGAATTGGATACAAATGGAGCATTTCTTTTTTCTTCCTCAAAGAAAAGGTATGAAATTGGAAAGAAGACTTAAAGAGGGAGTTGTAGCATATTCATCAAATTATCTAAATCTGAAAGATCATGTGTTAGGCTTTCACAAGAAATTTATACCAAAGACATTCTTATAGAGGACAAGGAAATGTAGAGTTGGCCACCATAGAGGGAATGTGGGAACTTACCATAGGAATTGAGGGATTACTTTTTGATTGTTAGAATTTTTGTTTTGTTTTTGAAATTGGTAACTTTGTTTTTTAATTGTTAGAATTTAGAGATATTTTTGTATTGTGAGGTTTGGTGAAACTAAACTCATCAAGATCAATAGAGCAATGAGAGATTTCTCTTAGTTCATCTCTGGGTTTAATTTGATTGATCCTCATCCTTCACACTATGGAGGAAGATTTGCTTGGGTAAAGGGGGGACATACCAAATGCTTCTAGGATTGATAGAGTTCTCTTTTCAGTTGAGTTGGACGAATACTTAGAAAGATGAGACAACAAACCCTAGTAAATGTCATCTATGAACATAAAACCAATCTTTTGATGTATGTGAGGGGAAAATGGCTCTTATTTTAAATTTGAGAATGAGAGGTTAGAGGCTCTCAAAAAGCATTGAAAGAAAACTGAGGGAGTATATCAGAAAAAGATGCTAGGAGAAGTCTTGTACCGAATTGTCAGAAGAGCTACAAAAAGCTAAAGAGAATTGTGGAAACAAAAGTCTAAATGCTCATCGTTGCAATATGGAAACAAGAAAAAGATTTTTTCTGAAAATACTCAATGCAAATAAAGTGAATACTATTAATATACGATAGTAGAACAGATCATGCTAGAAGATGTCAACAATGAAAGTGGAATTCTGAGATTTTATGAGAAATATAGCAAGAGGGATTTATTGTGACTGGAGACTCCCTGGGTGGTGTGACAGGGAAGATAATGTATGGCACAAAGACCTTTTGAATAAAATGAGATACAGAAAATTATAGAGAGGGGAATGATGAAGGGAAAAAAGCTCTGGCGTAATGGTTTTCCAATGTCCTTTTTCCAAAAATATTGGCACTTTAGTAAACTTTTGAGTTAATCAATGCAATAAAACTCTTCCACCAAAAGGTATTTCTGAAAAGAGTGCTAATGCCTCTATTATTATAGCATTAATTCCAAATAAGAAAATGGCATAGACCTATAAGCTTAGTGGATGGAATGTATAAGATCATAACCAAAGCAATGGCTGAAGCACTGAAAAAGATCATTGGATATTTAATATCAGAGACCCAAATTTACTTTTGTTGCAAGTAGGAAGAAAACTGATAGCTTGCAAATGAATGATTGGATAAGAGAATTAAAACAAAATAAACCTGGATCATTTGAACTAGATGTTGAGAAGGCCTATGGTTTATGATCATTTGAACTGGTATTACTTGATTGCTCTGATGAGGAAGGTGAATTAGGAGATAAATGGGTTATTTGGGTTCAGTCTGCATAAACAGCGCAGATTTTTCGGTCAAATTGACCTTTTTCACCATTCTCTTCTTTCAAGTAATAGAATTTTTCAGTGGAATGCTTAAATCTGCAACAGCCTTGCGATAAATTAATAGTTTTAAAGTGGGAAGTAACAGAGATGCTGTAACTCTTTCACATATAATATATCCTGACAATACCATGGTATGTGACACAGAAGAGCCAAGTACAGTATTTGAGGCGGTTTCAGGATTGCATGTAAACCTAACTAAAGGCTCAAATGAATGCTTGGATAAGAGAATTAAACAAAATAAACCTGGATCATTTGAACTAGATGTTGAGAAGGCCTATGGTTTATGATCATTTGAACTGGTATTACTTGATTGCTCTGATGAGGAAGGTGAATTAGGAAATAAATGGGTTATTTGGGTTCAGTCTGCATAAACAGCGCAGATTTTTCAGTCAAATTGTGCTTTAACCATTCTCTTTACTTTCCAAGTAATAGGAATTTTTCAGTGGAATGCTTAATTCTGCAACAGCCTTATGATAAATTAATAGTTTTAAAATTGGGAAGTAACAGAGATGCTGTAACTCTTTCACATATAATATATCTGACAATACCATGGTATGTGACACAGAAGAGCCAAGTACAGTATTTGAGGCGGTTTCAGGATTGCATGTAAACCTAACTAAAGGCTCAAATGAATGCTTGGATAAGAGAATTAAACAAAATAAACCTGGATCATTTGAACTAGATGTTGAGAAGGCCTATGGTTTATGATCATTTGAACTAATTGATACTTGATTGCTCTGATGAGGAAGGTGAATTGGGAAATAAATGGGTTATTTGGGTTCAGTCTGCATAAACAGCGCAGATTTTTCAGTCAAATTGACCTTTTTCACCATTCTCTTCTTTCAAGCAATAAATTTTCAGTGGAATGCTTAATTCTGCAACAGCCTTATGATAAATTAATAGTTTTAAAGTGGGAAGTAACAGAGATGCTGTAACTCTTTCACATATAATATATCACAAACAATACCATGGTATGTGACACAGAAGAGCCAAGTACAGTATTTGAGGCGGTTTCAGGATTTGCATATAAACCTAACTAAAGGCTCAAATAGATAGCTAGATAAAAGAATTAAACAAAATAACTGATGGATCATTTAGACTAGATGTTGAGAAGGCCTATGGTTTATGATCATTTAAACTGGTATTACTTGATTGCTCTGATGAGGAAGATTGAATTAGGAGATAAATGGGTTAGGTTCAGTCTGCATAAACAGGCGCAGATTTTTCAACCAAATTAACCTTTTCACACCATTCTCTTCTTTCAAGTAATAGAATTTTCAGTGGAATGCTTAATTCTGCAACAGCCTTATGATAAATTAATAGTTTTAAAGTGGGAAGTAACAGAGATGCTGTAACTCTTTCACATATAATATATCCACAAGCAATACCATGGTACATGTGACACAGAAGAGCCAAGTACAGTATTTGAGGCGGTTTAAGGATTGCATGTAAACCTAACTAAAGGCTCAAATGAATGCTTGAATAAGAAGAATTAAACAAAATAAACCTGGATCATTTGAACTAGATGTTGAAGGCCTATGGTTTATGATCATTTGAACTAGGATTACTTGATTGCTCTGATGAGGAAGGTGAATTAGGAGATAAACGGGTTATTTGGGTTCAGTATGCATAAACAGTGTAGATTTTTCAGTCAAATTGACCTTTTTCACCATTCTCTTCTTTCAAGTAATAGAATTTTCAGTGGAATGCCCAATTCTGCAACAGCCTTATGATAAATTAATAGTTTTAAAGTGGGATGTAACAGAGATGCTGTAACTCTTTCACATATAATATATCTTGACAATACCATGGTATGTGACACAGAAGAGCCAAGTACAGTATTTGAGGCGGTTTCAGGATTGCATGTAAACCTAACTAAAGGCTGTGTATATCCAGTGTAAACCTAACTAAAAGCTGTGTATATCCGGTGAATGAGCTAGCAAATTTGTAGGTTGCAGAATTGTTTCCTTCTCATCAACTTACTTTGGTCTTCTTTAAGTCAAAACACAAAGTTTCTGTTGTGTGACAGCTAGTAACTGTAATTGGTACTTGATAGAAGACTAACCCTTCCCACTTATACTATTTCTTTGCTTCCATTATCAAGGAAAATGAAGAAAAAAGTTGATAGCTTAAGAAAAACTTTTTACTATAGGGGGACAACCACCACCACCACAACCAACAACAACAACAACAACAACAGAAGAATATCCTTATAAAGGTTGTGGAGATACAAGGAAGATGGATTACTATGGAAGAAGCTGGTCAATGCTAAAAATGACAATATGACCATTGGGCATTATCCTTTGGAAAGATGAATACACAGACTACAAGTGTCCAGTTGCTCAATCTAGAATTGATAATAAATGAGAAATAACCTTCAAGAGGGACTATTATCACTATGAATGGAAAATAAGCAGTCTATTGAATCTGCTTAGAGATCTGGAAGAAAAGGTATGGCTGAGAGAAGGCATTGATTCCCTATTCTGTTCCATGACAGGAGGCATACTCTGTGAACTCAGGGTATAAAACCTTATCAGGCAGAAGTTCTGGAAGATGATTTGGACAATCAAAGTACCCATAGAGTTGTCTACTTTGAGTAGATTACAGTGAATGATGCATGCCTAAAAAAATTTGCTTAAAAAATGTTTTAGCTCATGTGAAAGTAATAGGAATAGGACTGCCACATATTTCCTCATTGTCCACTTGCATGGAACATATGGAGCAAGTTTTTGAATCTATTCAACATCATTGGATAATTCCTGGAAATCTACTCAATTTCTTTTTGCATTAATTAGGTTCTGGAAAGAAAGAAATATGAGATGCTTCAAATTCAAATGTAGTAAATTTACAATACCTCAGTTCAAATGTAGTAAAATTACAATACCTCAGTTCAAATCCAACAGCTTATACCTTTGGTCTTTGTGGTGTAAAATGGACATAACTGAGAGAAGTTACTAGATTTGTTAAGTTTCCGGCATAGTTAAACAGGGAGGGCCTTTGTATATGTAGATACTTTATTCATTAGCACTCACTGGGTGATAAATTAAAAAATACCTTACCTTTCTTTAAATATAAAAGAACAATGATTCAGACAGCAAAATGCCTTAAGAGACTAAAGCTGTCCAAACAGGAACACCTCAAAATCCCAAGTTATTTATATAGAATGAACAGCGGTGATGTGTTAGTACAACAAACCTGGATAGAATCCAATTCAACTTGCCGCAAATTGTTTTCAACGCCTTTAGTGTATTCCCGCAATGTTGTTCCTTTAGAGAGTATACTCGCAACAACCTTTCCATACAAATTAGCCAAATTTAGACCCAATAAATATTAGCGTCCCTAAACCTATGCCTCAAGAGGGGATAAGAATTGGACAAAAATCATAGTAACAAATATCAAACTTTAATCCAAATATATTCTGCTATTATTAGGAGGAAGTGCATGAGCGCAGGACATTCTTACATCATCAGTTTTACATTCTTGCAACTCTTCCTCAAGTCCTTCAAGGGATATATCATCGCTGGAAAGAAAAAGAAATGTCTAAGATCGAAAATAAAACCACAAGAAATACCAAATTAGCAAAGGAGCGAAATGAAAATTTATGAAACCGAACCTAAGCATTTTCATCCTCCAACATTCAAATCGCCAACGAAGGACTCCAAATCCAGGAATGGTTTCTGCGCATTACCCGCATGGGCCTAAATTCACAGGTGTAAGGGACCGCATAGATAAGGGAATGTGAACAGAACTAAAGCATGGAGCTTCGTTTCTGGAAAAATGAGAAGGACAAGTGATGCCTCTGCCATAGCAATAACTTGTCTAGTGATTGATCCACAGAGTACAGCTATCTAAGAATGCGCCAGATCAAGCATTTCTATATTCAGAAAGGAACCACAATTAGGAAGTTCCTCTAAACACTTAGTGATGCTGTCACTGGTCACGATCTAGGGAACGACTGTATTCGGACTTCTTTATGGTCAGGGACTCAGGGGAAAGGTACAATCTTTAATACAAGTAAATCGGGTCATTAAAGAAGGGGTTGTTTGGTTATTGGAAAAAATTAGTGTCTGGGATAAGCTTGATTATTTATGTATTAATTTTATATATTTAATTTTTAAATAAAATATAAATTATTTATGTATTAATTTTATATAATGTTTGATTGGTAGGTTTTAAATGGTATAGAAAAGTTATTTAATGTATTAATTGTCACGCCCGCCTTAGGAGGCATGGCGGCGCTGGTGCCCTGCGGGGTAGGCGGCGAGCACTCCCGGTGCAGGGCTAATACTAACTTTGGAATCCAAGAAAATAACGGGTTATATCTTGGCCAGTAAATCCAACCCCACTTGAGCAAGGCCTTATAGCCCTTTGTCGAAAGGAAAATAGCTAACCGAGGAAACAAGCAATGCTTGAGGGAACCCTATACGGGATGACAAGGCCACCATGATGTCTAGTTATGGGCATAAATGGGATTCGGTGCTAAGCTAAAGTTTATAGGCGGCCGGGCGCTAACTAACATTCCAAACGGAGACCCCAGCAACGGCTAACACGCAAGCGAAACACATGTGAGCCTCGCACAGGTAACACGTGAATGAAACACATGTGAGCCTGCACGGCCATTTACGGCCAACCACGGGAAACGATGTCGCAGGCCTGCAGGAATATGATGGTCGGGGCGGGGCAGGCCGGCCCATAAAATGTCGTCAAAAGAGTAACCTTTTATCTATAAGCTCTGCATGGAAGAAATGAGGCGACTCTTATGTGATCTTTGTTTGGAAACTAAGAGGATACGCACCGTCTATCCGTGCACAACGAGTAGAAATGTCCACGAGCGCCCCAAAGAGACATCAGTACCCACGACTTTCTTAATCGCCTCATTCGGGTTAAGATGTGACCAAAGTCTCTCAGATGGTAGCGTATATTACTCTCGGAGTCTCTCGAGCCTCTGTTGTACCAATGTCATGTTAGTTTAGGAATAAGGTAATTCTTTTAGGTATGTGGAGTTTTCTTTCGTTGTTACGTAGTGAGGCCAGAATATGTAAGACAATAATTGTAAATGAAAATTGCGTAAAAGAGATAGAGCTTGGAAATAACTAAAAGAAATGGATAGAAGTCATACTGAATATTTGAATTCTCTATGTCGAATAAGATCCTTACCTGGCCCCCATAAGTGGAAGGTACAACAGTACGAGCAATCCATAAGGCCCGCTTAAGCCTTTGGTGAGTACACTTGATCTATACCACAGCAAGGTGTGGGTCGGCCCAGTGTTGTAGTTTGTCCTACAGGTCTGTCTCTACAAGTGAGCAGCTCGGCCCACATTGTAGTTGTGTCTAAGTATAGTGGACTCCTGATATCTGCCCCAAGTACGAGTCTCGTCGGGGTGTAGATGTAGATACGGCATATATATAATAGTCCCGGTATGGAATGGAGCGTATGAGGGACCTAGGACCCACGTCTTTGTCCCTCGCGGACGGCATGCCACTCTTTAAGGAAGCGACATCATCTCGCCTGGTGGCGTCGACACATTAGTAACCCTAGGGTTGGTCACGGAGGGCTATATAGGCAAATCGAATCCCTACCAACGTATTAAAATGCTGGTCACCATTATGCGCAACTTGACGAGCGCTGATTAATCTATTTAATTTCTTCTTGGAGTTTAAATTGAGTTATATTGCTAAAGGAACTAACTTTACTTGAAAGGATTTCTGGTAACATACCTCAATCGTCGATTCCTGATTAGCGGCGAGTTCCAATATGTATTTCTGTGACTCTTTCCAAGCGTTTGAAATCGTATTCTGCAGGAGAATAGGGTTGGTTTTAGTACTAAATTCGGCAAAAGAAAAACTTTATAGATAAATATTAACTATATTTCAATTTGGCAAACCTCGGTCGAAAACGGAATTTCTAGAAAGTCCAAAAGGAAGAAGTGCTTACTTGAAATTACGCGATCGTATAGAAATTGGTTTGGCGATTCGGCAACTTTGGTTCGGCGGGACTACGATTCTCAGGGCGAATTTCGCAGAAACTAACTCCATAAAAATGCTCTGCGGCCTTAGACAATACCGAAGTTAATTTGGATTTGGACAACGATTTTGTGGTGTAAATGGAAGGGAAATTTATCAATTTAATGCGGCTTTACTCTCTCTGTGGCAATTTACTTTAAGAAAATAACATTGAAACAAGGGGAGGGACTTATATATACTTGAGGTGGTAGACGGGGGGTCAGTGGCACGGATCCCAGCCGCGCGTCGATTACGGGCGTGCCACGGAGCGGCAACGAGAGGGAGGGTCCGTGCCACGTTATCCCTTTGGGCGGCGGCCCGCCCTTCTCCGTAATCCAGGCTCCATGCTCGCTCGACCTTTCCTTGGGTCCCTTCTTCGTACATATTACACTCTAAAACTCTTAACCAGCGTACGAATAGGTAGGCCAATCGTTAGAAACTTACAGTGTAACATTAATTTTATATGGAATTTGGTTGTGTTTTAGTAATTCCATAATAATTAAATTAGGCTATAAATAGTTGAAATTGAAAAATTAAAAACTGCAAATTTGAGTGATAAAAAGTTAAAAACTAAAAAAATTAAAAAAATTAAAAAAATTAAAAATATTAATTAACTTTTAAAGTCTTTTAAATTTGATTTTTTAAAATTATCATTGATATTATTAAAAAATAATATTATTAATATTCAAGATTTATTGTTAAGAGATGTAGAATTAAAAAATGAGAATTCATATAATCAATTTTTTAAGTTACTTGAAATTGAGATATAATTATTATTATCGATATTATTAAGAAAATAGAGAGAATTATATAAAAGGAAGGCTCTTCAAAACTCACAAAATTGGTAGAAAGTTGTTTACACTGTACTTGCCTGAAAATTTGACAAGAAATTTTGGAGAAAAATTAATGAGGATTCTAATCCATATTATTTGTCTCTTAAAATTTTACATTCAATTTAAAATAAAAAATGTCATTCATAGAAATTTATTTTATTTTTTTTGTTTTTTTAATTTATAAATTTCTTCAATTTTAAGTAACTTTTTGAGGGAGAAAAGCCCACAATAACTACACTCTATATAAATAATATCTATAACTAATACATGAATGACTAAAACCCGCATAAGCCCAATCACATAAAATAATACATGAATTCTCTCATAACTAATTCATATATTACTAATACCTACAAAACTCTAATCAGTAAACAAACGGCTCCTAGAGAGACACACCATAATTATTTACTTTAATTAGCTATAATTAAAATATTTATCATTGATAAGTAATTATTTAAAGTGTTAGGCCAAAAAAAAAGTTAAAATGCAAATTTAAAAAATTGAGGTGTTAGGCGATTGTATTTGTTATATATATGCGTGTTTGGGCTTCTCGACGAATACATATTGTATATATTGACGAATATAGGTTGTGTCAAGGAATATTGGGTGTGTACAAAGATTCAAACAAACAAAAAATACAGAAAACTATATTTATCCCTTTTGGTTTTACTTATATTCATTTATTCAAATTTTAATTGTATTCATGTGTGATATGTCGGGATTTCACGGCGCAATCAACGCTTGTGAAGGATTTTGTGGCTCACAGGTGTGTTTTTATGTGATATGATTGTATTTGTGTCTATGTGTGGAAGCTTGATTGCGGTGCCAAAAGTTGGAATTCTAGGCTAAAAGTCTAAATGGGGAGTTGTAAATACAAATGATGGGCCAGTGGAATCATGATGATCGTGCTATGTCATGGAAATGGATCTGCAACATTACAATTTGGTCTCAAGATTACGGCTCATTCGACGACGTGAAGCCAAGCGACAGAGACCATCCTGGTAGTCATCGATCAAGGTTGCAAGAATGCAAGTTTGGATTTCAAACACGGAGACTGACTTGAAGGATCGTGAAGGGAAGTACCGTGAGTCGTGGTTTCGAGTGTGATTATCTACAAGTTTCGAGGCTCAAATGTTGACGGACAAATTCCAACTTCCACGGATAGTAGTTCTGAATGACGGTCATGCTGATGCGACCATTTTTCTAATTTACTTAGGATATGATTGTTATGTCTAAGTATAATTTTCTTAGGGTTTTCTTAATCATACATGCATTGTTACGGAGAATATGTGTCTTCTTGATTTTTTGGAGAGAAAAGGGATGACTTACTTCTTTTATTCGTGGCTCTTGAAATTTGATTCTTGAATTACTTTTTGATAATAACAATTACGGTTTGTCTTATTCTTCTCTTGTAAGTTGATTACTGTAAATTCTTATACAAAGTTAGATAATATGCATGCAAGTATGAGTAACTAAATTCTATAACTAGGATAGTAGGGCTAGTGATGGAATAATAAAAGTAGGTCGACAAAAAAGTGATTCTTGAACGATGATTATGCATGCATTGTTAATCTCCTCGCTTTGATTGCCTTTTAGCGATCGTAAACATTAGTAACTTTTCATAAATCCTAACACATGATAAAAGAACTTTGTATTAGAAAAGAGATTTAAAATCTCACGGTTTGGCGTTTCCAACCCTCATATAATGACTTGAGCCTTTTCTGAGGAAAGTCAATCCAGAATTAATGACGATGCTTAATATTTAAACACTTAAAGACCGTCAGGATTTAGAGTGTCATTCATCTATGTGGTCGAATGATATTAGATGAATCTTAATCGTTAATTTTTGCATGAATAACTCTGCCGAAGGGACAAATCACTAATACAATAGACCTAAAGTCATGAAATCATTGCAAACATAGTCTTAGGTCATTGTCATTCGTGATCATAACCAAAGGTTCTCAAACATAGGTTACTACTATGGAAAGTATTGAACTTTTTTACTTTTATTGTTACAAAAACCCCTCGAAATATTATTCAGGGTTGAATACTACTCACTATTAACTCATTTGTCGCCATATTCTCTATAGGCTTCGACCCCAATCTAGTTGGCTACTATATTTGGCAATGACCATTTTATACTTCATTGATAAGTGTAATTTGGGGTGATCAATGCGTGCGTTTAGATTATATCGTAGTCTGGTCAGAAAATATACAAAGATATGAAATAACAAAAATGTTATAGAGGAAATTTGTATTCATTCGGTCTAATTTCACTTCATTTATATTCATTTGCTCTTGCATCACCTATATTCATTTACTCTAATTTCTATTTGTATTCATTCCTCTGGTTGACTTATATTCATGCGCGCGGTCAAATTGTATTGATGAATACGGTTCGAATGTATATAAAAAATGCAAAGACAGAAAATACATGGGATTGTATTTATTCGCTCTTTGTATCATATGTATTCATTGGCTTTTATATTACTTATATTCATTCCCTCAGTATCACTTATATCTATTCGCTCTAATATAAAAATATAACAAAGAGAGAAATGAAAATAACAAAAATTAGAAAGAGAGGGGAAAAATACAAAAATACACATAAGTAGAGAGAAGAGAGGGCGAGGCGGGAGACACGAGCGAGAGAGAGGAGAGAGATGAGAGAAATTAGGGAGAGAGACTAGAGAGATAGTGAAGTATAATTATAAATTATAAATTATAATTTTTAATATTTCAAAATTAGAATTTCCCAAGTTTGTTGAAAATTTGTGAATTGGTGAATTTTTTATTGAATTAAGGGATTATGCATTACATTTATACTATTCTAAAAAGACCCAAAGTTAAAAGTTCAAAGATCAATTTGCTCATCAAATATTGAACGACCATTTCAACCTTCAAAATCTAAAACTATTCCTATTGTATTTTATGTACTAAAAAGTAAAATTGCATAGCAATAAATATTGATAGACTCTCACTTTGTGGAGTTACACTATATTATTATTGTTGTAATAAATATTTATGATTAAATACTTTACAATAAATTATTTAGATGAAAATTGAATTTATCATATCATATTTTATATTAAAAAGTGAAAAAAATATCGTCAAAAGTTAATTTGTAATTTTGCCCAAGTCGAAACTCAGCGACAAGTTAGCTCTTGCAATCAAACACTATTTCAATAATATTTGTGTACTAAGAGGTATATACATTGATTTTCCTCATATTTTATTATTTATATTATTTTTCAAGTCAAAAGGCATCTAAATACAATTAATCCACTTTTACCCTTTCACATATAAACGTACCCAAATTAAATGAGAAAGATATTTAAAATCTTTGAAATATGAAAGATTCGGTCTAAAAAGACCTTTAATTTCTAAAATTAAAATTTTAAAACTCTTATATTTTTCATTTGTCGTATTGAATGACAAAAATTGATCACGAAAATTTCAAATTAAGACATTTGACAATATTAGATGAATCATAATAAACGATATAATGTTCAATTATTAATTTTAAAGTTTTTTCTTTCATTTGATTCATTCTTCATCTATGTATCATCACAATTAATTATATTTGTATTTGTCGATTTTTCCTTTCTGGTTTTAATAGTATCAAAATCTCAAGACAAGATACAACTGCAATTATACGTGATAAGTTTCATGATTTGTTATATTTGTTCTATAATAATTTTTATTTCTTTGATTAATCATTTTAAATAATTTTTTGATAAAAACTGTCAATTATTGCTTACAAAATTATAAAAATTAATTCTAATCACGAATATGACTTAACAAATTAGTATTACTAAATGTGAGCATACATCAAAATTGATGACACAACATGAGTTGTGGCTAGATGAGTAGAACTTGGAGCAAAAGGAACAAGAAAAGATAGCATTTTCTTTGTTGATTTATATCATTAAGAATTCCAACTAATTTAGTAAAGCTTCCTAATATACATTTTAGTTTTGCAATTCTCTAATCACTCTTCAATTTCTTATTTATTTGGCCAAACACATATATGACCCCTTAAACTTATTCATTTATTCCATTTAGACACTTGAATTATAAGATTTACCTATTAAATACTTGAGCTTGCACTATAGTGTGTCTATTGGACACACTATACTGACATGACACAACATGTGAAGTATACTCTCCTTTGAGAAAGTGGAAATCCTTAATTTATTTGTTTATAATTTTTTTTACTTCCGTCTTCTTCAACCTCAATTTGCAGCAAAAGAAAAGGTTAAGGAGCTTCTTCCCCCCTCTACCTTTTTTGCCTCTTTCCCCTTTCTGATTCTGCATCATCTGAAATTGAATCTCTGTTTATTCATAATGTAAGTCTTCTTTTTTTCATTTTGTTTGTTTCCTTTTTTTGATTCGCACACATCGCATTCTTTTTTCTTCCTCACGGAGGATTTATTTTTTCCATGTAACCCACTTCAACATCTATCGAGACACCTATTCATAAATTCTTTGAAGGTGTTACACCCCAATTTTTTTTTTATGATTATTTGATATTTGTATATCATATTAATGGAGGTACGGGTTGTATATTGGCCGTAGGTGAGCAGAAAAACATATATAAAGGAAAAAATGAAGAGTATGCGAAGTTCATAAGTAATGGTTAAATTTAAACTATTATATCTCCTATATAATGAGTTAGGAGCCCTACAATCTATAAAATTAAAGGTCTTTGAGTTTATTTTTCAAAATATCAAACTGCTCATCAATCAGAGTTCAGAATAAAAAGTTATAGCCCTTTTACCGGGGCATTGGCGAGCAGTGACGTGGCCCCCCGACTTAAGTTAATCCACCGCCCTAGTTAGATATATATCAAATGTTTTGTCTATAATTCATTTTTCAAATTTCCAGAAATGAGCAGCTTGTTTATGCTCCATATTTCCTCTATTTTCCAGCAACAATGTTCAAGAAAACTTAACCAAAAATCACAAGAAGTAATAGCAACTTGATTGAGAAGGTAAGGAGAGCTTGGTGTGTTATTGTTGTGTTGTTGCTGCGTTGCCGTTGCGTTTCAAAGGAAGTAACAAGTTGGGAATACACTCTCTTTTTGTAGGAGCTGGATACAAGTAAAATGTGAAAATTCTACTACTCAAGTTGCTTGAATTCATGAGTAAAAAAGACTAGAAATTGGAGGTTAAGTTGGAGGTGTGTTCGTAAGCTGTTTTTATTGCGTTTTGGACAGAGTATTGTGGTGTTCTTGGTTGCATTTTTGAACAATATCAAACTTCATATATACTCCCTTATCACAGGAGTTGAAGGTAAAGAAAGAGGTAAGAGTTCAACCTCCTTGGACTTGCAAGAAAACACAAGTTAAAATTAGATATTGAAGCTAACTTATTGCATTGTTTTTGTGTTATATTATTGTGTTGTGGCTGATCGTTTTTTATAGTTGGTGCAAATATGTTTTATTGTGAATATACTCTATAAATAGGAAAGTTGGCCACAAGAAAGAGTAAGTGATTTCCCTCTCTTGAATCCTCTAAAAAGTCTATGGAATTAAGTCTAAAGTTAGCAAGTTGTGATATTGTTTTGTATATGTTGTGATGTGAAGTTGATACTATTTTGAGGAAGCTTATGAAGTTGTATATGGGCTGAAGTTATACCCCCTTTTGGTGAAGGTTAACACCAAGAAAGGTAAGTGAAAATCCTCTTGAAAGTTCTTTGAATTCATGACATATAAGGTATGTGAATGTGCTAACTGGCGTCGGCTATTGTCGTTTGTATGTTGCACATTTTGACATGGTTTTTGGGCTGGAAATCTTGACATAAACCAAAATCTATATTGTGGTATTAATATAAGGATCTAGAAGGTATTTCAAGTTGACAATTGAAGGAAACATTGACTAGAAAGGGCTTGTCGAAACAAGGTATGTTAGACTCTCTTTATCTCTTAATTTTCAATCACGAATTCATGCTGATAATGCTCAAACCACCCTCTTACTGAAGTGAGAAGCAGACGTTGTTAATAAAGAACCCAACTAGAGGCTGGGGTCGAAACCACAGGGAATATGGAAGAATATAGAAGAATGCTAGTGCTTAAGCTTTTTAATCAATTATTTCCTGAGAGGGGGGATTTGTAAAATTAATAAGAAACAATGTTGAGAAATTGATGGTTGTTTCTAAATTAATGCAATTAACTAGGGTGAGTATTCCCCATGGATCCTTAACTACTTCGGGTTTTACACTAGTGATCTATCCCAATACTTTACTTATAGAACTGATAACTTAGGTTCATTCAAACGACCGACCAATCCCTACTGAATGACTATACTCAATCACTCGACCAAGTCTCATGAGCGGCTTCAAACTATCCGTTATCACTAAGTTCCAGATTTAACTATCCTGCGACCACAACTCAAGTTAATACAATGATTATTAAAATCAAGGATCTGTTGTAATTCTCTTTTCCTAATCTCCACCTCTTTGACCAAAGCAAGTAAAGAATTCAGGCATGTCCTAACGTTGCACACCGTTAAGAAACGTTTAAGCATGAAGAAAATACAATATAAGTATTTGTATTGGTTTTACAATCACTTTGTGTAACCCTAGTTTGTTAATTCACCATGGTTCCCATAACTCTAGTTGTGGTGGTTTTAACCTATCATGTTCATAAGTAAATTAAAAGCATTCATATATAAAAATTTAAAATTAATACTTACAACAATGATCGAAAGAACCTTCACTTGATTAATGCAAAATTCGGAAGAACAACTTTACAATCGTCTCAAAATACAAAAACGTAAAACACCAAACTTGTATCTAAAAACTTGAGACTTAAAACTCTAAAACTTCCTTACTTCCCACTTGCCACCCCTATTACATGAAAATAAAAGGGTATTTATAGTAGTAGATTTATGTTTTTCTTGATGAATTTGGCTTGGGATTTAAAGTTTCTTTTCCTAGTTGAAGTGGGAGATCCAATCTTGGGCCGTTTGAAACCTTGCCGCATCGCGTGCTCCACTGCGCCGAGAAGGCAGTGCCTCGCGCCTGCTATCGCGCAGGAAAGGAGGCGCCTCGCGCGCTACATCGCGCTGAAGGAAGGCCACATCGCGCCTGCCATTACGGCATTGCTGCTGCCGCGTCGCGCCTGGCCTTGCGCTAGTGTGTTGTTGCCTCGCACTAACTTTAATCCTTTCATCATTCACTCCAACTTCTTCACACTTGATCAAAACGCCTTAAACACATTCAAATTCATCATTTTTAGCCCTGAAAACATCTAATCACATGCATTAGCTATTTTCACAAATATATAACATAAACCACACGCAAACACACATAATTTATCCTTAAGACATAGTTAAATACGGGCAAAAATATGTCTATAAAGTGCATAAATACGCCCTTCATCAACACCCCACACTTAAACTATTGTTCGTCCTCGAATAATCTACTACTTCCCTTCTCACTTTTTAGCACATAATTCATCCTACGAACATGTTTACTTACACTTAGGATCGCGAGACAAATCAATGAAGCTCAAATAATTCACTCGCATGCATATATGATCAACATTAGAATGTCAAAGTTCGAAGTCACTTAGCTTTTGAAAACGAACTCATCAAGACATATTTTGGGCCAACATGAATTATATGAAGTTTAGCAATCAAGATTAAACCAAAGTTTTACCATTGTGCCCCCCACAATTTGGAGAGATGCCCTTTTTTCAGACAAGATATAAGTCAATCTAAACTTGAGCATAAATAAAACAATTTCCGCTTACTCTCACAAAAGAACTCAACATACATGCAAAAGACGACCCAGAGGCTTGCCCTTAGTGTAATACTATGCTAATATAGAATTACGAATCAAGGATCAATTAGGACTTTAATTTGGTTGTAATGTAAGCTAAGGGACGGGTAGGAACTATTTGGCCAAGATAGTGACTAAGCTCTCTAAGCACTTTAATACTTCACAACACTTTGACTCTTTAAGCACACTCTTCAATTTCCAAATTCTCTCCTTATACCTTCTTTTATTTTTGAATTTTTCAACTTAGGTGACTAGTGGAGATTTTTCTTTCAAGATTGAGCTCATTCACACATTTTTTTTCATCTTCAATTTTTCAAAGCTCTTTCTTATTTTTATTTTCCCACTAAAAATCACCCTTCTTGTTTGGCAAAATTTCACCTTTTTCTTTTCTTCCAATTCACCACACTTTTTAGCTTTTCCCTTCACTTTTCCAATTATGCTCCTTTCCTTCAATTTTTTTATTAAATTCTCTAGGAGTCATTTGGATCAAATACAAGTCAATAGAACAAAAGAGATTAAGCTTGTAATATGGCTATAAAAAAATATATAGGCTAAGGATCAATCATGGCTAACTAGGATAATTACAATCAAGGTAGGTAAAATAGGATAAAAATAGAGTTATCAAAGAAACGCCTATAGCACTTCCTAAATCCATCATTCATATTTCGCTTTGCATACACACCGGGCAAGTTCTAGACATCAATTTACAAGCATGGAGTATATCAAAAATAATTTCTCAAAAATTGGCACAAGATGGTTTAACAATGGAAATCAAGATCACATAAATACATATATTCATATTGCATGCATAACATAATTAAGCATTTTTTCAAGTATAAGAGTCAAGTTACCAAAAGACCAAGTGTTTCTACCTTTTTCATGAATTTCTGAGTGAATTAAATAAAGTCTCAATGATACCTAAAGTGAAACACCTAGCATTCGTAGGATTCAAGTTCTCGTTCTTCCTAATGACTAATTTACCCTTAAGACGGTCGTCATCCATCCATCATCGGGTAAAGTCATGACTCAATGATTAAAAAAATAAATAAATAAATTTAAAAAAAAACTCTAGACCCTCTAGTCGGTTCTATGGGACCATCCACCGGAAAAACACCGAAAACAAAAACCGGAGGAACCCAAAATAAAATAAAACTAAAAAACTACAAACCCATAAGCATGCATGATAAATCATAAATTCCAAAAAAACTAGGCCTACCATGTGCAAATTTAGCAATTAAAGAATGCATGGTAATATGAAGTTCACTTCTTCCACCCCACACTTAATTGGTTACATTGTCCCTAGTGCTAAAACACATATGCATAAAGTAATAGAGTGAAAAAAGAACTCCCTGGGCCTCTATTCCTCGTCGTCTGTGGGGGTAAAAACAGCTTCCCCCATCTATGTATTTCATGCTCAAATTGTTTTGTTGAAAATTATGAGCTATCACCTGCACACTTGAGCAAACACATAAAAGCAAAAAATTTATCTTGGGTTGCCTCCCAAGTAGCGCCTGATTTAACGTCGCGGCATGATACAGGTATCTTGATTACTCAGACTTCATCAAGATTCCTGTTGAGACCGTGGTCACATCTTGGCCGCTTGTTTTACCACGCCACCTTGTGACACGTTAGAAAATAAAATAAAAACAAAACATAGGAAATAAAGGCTAAAAGTTAAACACAAGCAATTAATCTAATCCTAAATCGTATTCCTCGGCAACGGTGCCACTTTTTGATAACGCGCAAACCACACCTCTTACTAAAGTGAGAAGCGGAAGTTGTCAATAAAGAACCCAACTAGAGGTTGGGGTCGAACCCACAGGGAATATGGAAGGATATAGAAGAATGCTAGTGCTTAAGATTTTTAATCAATTATTTCCTAAGAGGGGGAATTTGTAAAATTAATAAGTAACAATGTTGAAAAATTGATGGTCGTTTCCAAATTAATGCAATTAACTAGGGTAAGTGTTCCCCATGGATCCTTAACTACTTCGGGTTCTACACTAGTGATCTATCTCAATACTTTACTTATAGAATTGATAACTTAGGTTTCATTCAAACAACCGACAAGTCCCTATTGAATGACTATACTCAATTACTCGACTAAGTCTCATGAGCGGTTTCAAACTATCCGTTATCACTAAGTTCCAGATTTAACTATCCTGCGACCACAACTCAAGTTAATACAATGATTATCAAAATCAA
>JACEIK010004721.1:0-23622 GCA_018107945.1 Datura stramonium
TAGTATAAATTTAGATAACAAAGTATAAAAACTTTTCTTTACACTGTTGTCTGCATTTTTAGAGTTACAGTAAATTGACACTTGAGGTGATTTTGCCCTGCAGTCCAGTCCCTGTGGGATCGATACTTGGCTTACTTGAGCCACTTACTACTTGTTCGACCACGTGCACTTGCGTGTAGTCATCAGACAGCCGAACAGTACCTAGCTGGGTCAGGTGTGTATTTCGAGTGTGGAAAGCCTGAGCATCTGCTCTGAGACTGGCCTTCAGCCAAACAAGGCCATAGTAGAGGCCATGACCTATCCACCTGTTCAACAGCTCAACTAGTACGCTCAGCTTAGCAGGGTGCATCCACTAGTGCAGGTGGTGTCAACGTCAGAACAGATTTTATGCTCCCTCATCTCGTCAGGAGCAGGAGGTCTCTCTAGATGTGCTTACTGGTATGTTACGAGTATTCGATCTTGATTTATATGTATTGTTAGATCCAGGGGATACTTTATCTTTTGTGACTCCTTATGTTGCTATTAGTTTCGTAGTTAGTCCCAAAATCCCATCAGAACCCTTATCAGTCTCTACTCCAGTCGGAGAATCAGTTATCGCTCGGTAGGTATACAGAAATTTCGCTGTCACGGTCCTTCAGAAAGTCACTTCAACCGATTTAGTAGAGTTAAACATGACTAATTTTGATGTTATCTTTTGTATGGATTAGTTGCATGCATTTTATGCCTCAGTGAATTGTAAAACCCGTATTGGTGGAGTTTTGGTTTCTGGGTGAGCCAGTTCTAGAATGGAATGGTAGTTCAGATATGCCTGTAGGTCGCTTTATTTCCTATATTAAGGCAAGAAAGATGATTTCCCTGGGGTACGTGTACGACCTATTTTAGGATAAGGATGCTACATCCGAGACTCCAACGGGTGCGTGTACCACCTAGTTTAGGATAAGGATGCTACATCCGAGACCCCGACTCTTAAGTTTGTCCCTATGGTATATGAGTATCCGAAGGTTTTCCCAGATGATCTACTAGGAATCCCTCCCGAATAGGAAATTGACATTGGTAATGACCTTCATCTCAATATACAGCCTATATCTATAGCTCACATAATGGCTCCAATTGAGCTAAAGAAGGTGAAAGAACAATTGAAGGATCTCGTAGATAAGGGCATCATTAGACCTAGAAAATCCCCATGGGGTGCACTAGTTCTCTTTGTTCAAAAGAAGGATGGGTCCCCTCGTATGTGCATTGACTATCGGTAGTTGAGAAAGGTCACAACCAAGAACAAGTATTCCCTCCCCAGGATTCATGAATTGTTTGACCAACTTCAGGGTGCTAAGTGCTTCTCAAAGATAGACCTCAGATCCGGTTATCACCAGCTCAGAGTTAGGGAGAGTGACATTCCAAAGACAGCTTTCCAGACTAGGTATGGTCACTATGAGTTTGTAGTTATGTCTTTTGGACTAACGAATGCTCCTGTAGCTATTATGGATTTGATGAATAGGGTGTTCAAGCCATATTTAGATATGTTCGTGATTGTCTTCATAGAAGACATTCTCATATACTCTCGAAGCAAGGAGGAGCATGTCGCTCATTTGAGGATCGTGCTACAGACTCTCAAGGATCGTCAACTATTTGCTAAATTTAGCAAGTGTGAATTTTGGTTGGACCCAGTATCATTTTTGGGCCATGTGGTGTCAAGTAAAGGTGTGCAGGTGGACTCTCAAAAGATAGAAGCAGTGAAGAATTGGCCTAGACCGGTTAATCCTTCGAATATCAAGAGCTTCTTGGGTTTAGTTGGTTATTACGGGAGGTTTGTTAAAGTATTTTCATCCATTATAGCACCGTTGACTAAGTTTACCTAAAAGAAAGTTAAATTTCAATTGTTGGATGCCTTTGAGAAGAGTTTTCAGGAGATGAAGACTCGACTCACTACAACCCCAGTATTGAGTCTACCGGAGGGCACAAATGGTTTTGTTGTGTATTGTGATGCCTCTAGGGTTGGTCTTGGTTGTGTGTTAATGCAACATGGTAAGGTCATTGCTATGCCTCTAGGCAGCTTAAGACTTATGAGAAGAATTATCCGATGCATGAACTAGAATTGGCAGCAGTTGTGTTTGCATTGAATATTTGGAGGCACTACTTGAATAGGGTGAATGTGTATGTGTTCATGGATCATAAGAGCCTTCAGTATGTGTTCACTCAGAAGGACCTGAATTTGCGGCAAATGAGATGGATAGAGCTTCTCAAGGACTATGACATGAGTGTCATTTATCATTCGAGCAAAGCCAATATAGTGGCGGATGCTCTTAATAGGTTATCCATGGAGAGTGTGTCTCATGTCAATAGTGGGAGAAAGGAGTTAGTAAAGGATGTCCATTGGCTTGCTCGTTTTGGGGTTCGCCTTGTTGAATTGACAGATGGTGGTGTGATTGTTCAAAATGGTTCAGAATCTTCTTTGGTGACTAAGGTCAAGACTAGGCAAGATGAGGATCCTATTTTGGTAAAGTTGAGAGAGGCGGTCCAAAATCAGAAGGTGGTGGTCTTCTCCAAGGGGGAGATGGTGTTCTACGATATCAGGGTCGTTTATATGTTCCAGATATTGATGATTTGAGAGAACAAATATTGCATGAGGCTTATGGTTCCCGATATTATATACATCCAGGTGCCACTAAGATGTACCTTGACCTACGGGAAGTCTATTGGTGGAATGGCATGAAGAAGGACATAGCAGAGTTTGTGGCTAAGTGTCTGAACTGTCAACAAGTGAAAGTGGAGTATTAGAGACCTGGAGATATGCTACAAGACATCAGTATTCCCACATGGAAGTAGGAAGATATCAATATGGACTTCATCACAGGGTTTCCTCGCACTCGCTAACATATGACTCTATATGGGTGGTGGTAGACAGGTTGAACAAAGAAGCTCATTTCCTATCAATCAAAACTACTAATTCAGTTTAGGACTATCCTAGATCGTACATTTAAGAGTTGGTTTGGTTTCATAGGATTCCCTTGTACGTCATTTCAGATAGAGGTACTCAGTTTATCTCGCAGTTTTGGAGATCATTTCAGAAGGGACTTGGTACTCAGGTCAAGCTTAGCACAACTTTTCACCCGTAGACAGATGGTCAAGCTGAGTGGACCAGTCTTACTCTTGAGGATATGTTGAGAGCATGTGTGATTGACTTCGAAGGCAGTTGGGATGATCATTTACCTCTTATCGAGTTCTCTTACAACAATAGTTACCATTCTAGCATTCAGATGGCTCCGTTTAAGGCTCTTTATGGGTAGAGGTGTAGATCTCCTATTGGTTTGTTCGAGGTAGGCGAAGCTATATTGATAGGGCCAGATTCAGTTCATGAGGCTATGGAGAAGGTTCAACTTATAAGGGAAAGGTTGAAAATAACTCAGAGTCGTCAAAAGCCATATGCGGATTTTAGGCAGAGAGAACTCGAGTTTGAAGTTAATGATTGGGTGTTCTTGAAGGTGTCTCCCATGAAGGGAGTGATGAGGTTCAAAAAAAGGGAAGCTTAGTCCCTGATATGTTGGCCCATATAGGATTTTGAGACGTGTTGGCAAGGTGGCCTATGAGTTGGAACTACCAGAGGAGTTAACGTTAGTATATCCAGTTTTCCATGTATCTTTATTGAAGTAGTGCATTGGAGACTTGGCTTTGGTTGTTTCGATAGAGAGCATAGGTGTGAAGGATAGCCTTACCTATAAGGAGGTACCCGTTGAGATCCTTGATCGACAGGTTTGAAAGATGGGGAACAAGGAAGTAGCTTCGGTGAAAGTCTTATGGTGGAATCAACTCGTTGAGGGAGCTACTTGGAAGCCGAAGCAGATATGATGGCTAGATACCCACATTTATTCCCTCCCGACTCAGTCCCAGCATGAGGTATTAGTTTACTCTTTAATACTCTATTTAGTTTCACATCCAATTCATGTCTCTCAGTTCCTTTCATGTCCTAGAATGTATGTATGATTCATGAATTTAGTTCATCCATGTGTATCAGTTCGGAGTCAATCACTCTGTCAGATTTCAGCTTTAGTTGTTTAGTTTTGGGATTGCGGTTCTTTTCCCCAAACTTTTAGTATGTTTAACCCACATTCGAGGATGAATGTTCCCAAGGGGGAGATATAGTTATACCCCTAGAGTCCCTAAGAGCAAACCAGAGGATGGAACCAGAGACGGCAGGAAGATCTGCACTAGGTCACAGAACGACTCATCAGGTGACCAGTCAAGTCATTAGATGGATCGTTAAGTGGTGCTGTGTTGGGAAGTTACTATGGTAACGGATCAAGGAACGACTCGTCGTGATACCCAATGAGTCGTTGAGTCCTTCGTCGGGTGGTGTAGAGTTGGAATTAAGAGATTCATTTAGAGGGACTTAATAGGTGGATGGACGAGTCATGGTGTCACTTCACGACCCGTCTGTCCAACCATTGGTTGGACAATGTTGGAAGAAAATTGGAAATTTCCAGTGATGGTGACGAGCGGAGACAACAAGTCGTCAGAGGACCTAACGACTCGTTATGTCCCTCGTGGTGGCTAGTAGTATCATAATTTTCTATGAATTTAGTAAGGGTATTTTCATAATTCTTAAGCTCCTAAGACCTAAACTATATTATTTTAAGCCCTAAAAAAGCGTATTAATATATTTTAACCTATCCTAATTCGTTCAACTCCCATGCATACAAGATTATAGATTTTTCATTGAAAATCAAGCTTAAACTCTTCAATTTCTTCTCTAAATCTCTTGGGCTTTCAGAGACAAGTGTAGATTCAGCTCTCCCAAGTATGTACGGCTATGAATGAGAGTTTCTTTTACTTTCATGCTCAAAATTCTCCTTAATTCCATGAATTCAAGTTCTAGATCAAATCCATGATCTTATGGGGTTTTAACCCAATTTTATGAAATCCTCTATAACTTATTTATGGGTCAATCCCCTCTACGTTTCAAAGAATGTTTGAAGATTCATGAAAAGATTTTATACCTATTTTAATTATAAATTCATGATTTCAAGTTTTAAATAATTATTCACAATTATGAAAGTTTCTGAAAAGTCAAATTTATGATTTATAATTTCAAGTATGATGAGATATCTAGCATGAATGAATGATTACAAATTACTCATGTATGAATCCATGATTTTTTTTATGAAGATTATTTTAAGTATGCATAAATTTTAAGGTTTGCGCAAGCCCACACAAGTTAAGTATGTTTCATGATTTGGACAAGGCTAATAAGATCAGTTGATAGATGTATATTTTGGAGTCAAGACTCCCCAATGTTCAAATTCAAGTTATGTTTTGAAAATATGATTATATAAGCACTATGCATGTTTTGGGAGTAGTGTCTAGCACTGAGTAGGCTTGGGGTTCCAAGGTTCCCCGATCTCATAAACTACGCGCCAACATAAGTATACATTTTGGGACCTCTAAAGAGAGCGTTTCCCCGCTCAAGGGCGCACCATAATATCACACCTTACTTATCCTTCACCCTGGCAAGGCTTAGGATGACCCTCCTCCACGTGGGCAAGATGTGGGATCATCATGCGCTCATACATGATGGTTTTTGGTTAAGACGAGTCCCCCATTATTCCTCATGATTTTCAGTTATGCATATTTATGACTTATGATATTATATTTTCAGCAAGTTTGACCCAATGATCTGCTTATAAGATTTTACTTATGATTTCAGATATGACAATGTTGACACCCAATTTTGACCTCCATGTATTCCATCCAAGCTGCTATTTAAGTATATATTTTGATATTTTACATAACTATTTCATGCTTTTTTAAAAAAAAATCATTTACAATTATAAATATTTTATTTGCATTAACTAAAGTTATTAATTTTTTCTAAATTTGATAATTATGCATTATTAATAATTTATATTTTTTATTTCTATATCTACACATCTCATTCATGTATTACATCTTATTAAAAATATAGTTTTACATAAATTTTATTATTTATTCATACTTAATTTTAATAATATAGTGTTATAGCCAATTATTCTATTAATTCATTCTATTTATTAAGTTTTATAAGTGTAGCATTTTTATTAATTAAATAGCAGCCTAGTTTCAATCCTTTATCAACTTATTTAAATTCTAGTCACTTTACACTCAATTCATATCAATTCTAACCATTTAAAATCAATTCTAGCCATTTAAAATCAATTAGCCACATCTTAAACCCACTTTCAATCCCTAACACATAACTATCCATGACCCGCTCCAATAGACCTAGGATCCGATCCATTTCTCAACCTTTCATCACGACTATTATTTTAATCTGATCCGATGGTACACAAATAAACCCCACTTTCTATTTTCAACTACCCTACCCCAAACCTAAACCTAATTCCCATTTCCTCCCTCCAACTCCAGATCACCGCACAGCTCAGCCCTTCACCGTCGTCCTCTCTCGTCTGGCGAAATTGGACGGTGCTGCACATCGCCACCTCCACTATCTTCCTCTCTGTTCCTTCACCTCTCACCGCTAGTGAAAAATCAGAAACCACCAGCAATCGGAGCTCTCCAAAACAACATCACACCTGCCTCTCCTCCCCTCCCTCATCTCTCGCTGCCTCGTCTCCGGAGAGATCCCATCTCGAACCAGACCACAATGGCGGACCACCTTCCTCTCCTCCATTCTTCTCCTCACTGCTCCGGGGAGTTGCGACCACCGACTGCCACCATCCAACGGATCTCCTCATGCTCTCAACCTCCTCTCTCTCCCTCTTCGTACTTCTTCACTCTGCTGTGCCACCGCTTTTCCGGCAAAGCTTCTGCCGAAGTACAAACAGACGCCGCAGTTACTCCCTCTTGCTCTTCTTTTCCTCTTCATCTCATCCACGATACACCACCTTTGAACCTCAACAGCATCAATGTTAGGCTAGATTCTCGCAAATTTGTCTATAGTTTGGTTTTTCCGTCATATTGGTTAGTTTATCAGTACCCCTACTCATATTTTCTAGCTAGAAAGGTTATTAAAATTTAATATTTATGTGCATCTAGTATTAAGATTTATGTTTGGAGTCCATACTCTTCTATGATTGTATGTTGTTATATATGACAAGTTAAAATTTTGTGATATTTTATGTCTATTCACAAATCCTCATGGCCTGTCCAATTTTGATTTTGTCACAACATGTTTATGTTTTACATGGCTATGTGAACTCTATTATAGGATAAAGTACTACAACAATCTTGCCCATTTTTATACTGTAATTGTGATTTCATAAAGTTATCCGCGTATTCAATTTAGTAAAGTGCCCTAACGCACTATAATTCGTTAGGTGGCGACTCTCCTTTTAATTTGTCCTCAAAGAGTAGTCACATGTCAAGTCCCTCTTTTCGAGAGGAAAATGAGGCGTTACAGGAAAGACATATGATTCTAGTTTCATCTTTGGGTCATTCTATTCAGATATGAAATTCAGTTTATGACTATACATGATTTTAGATGTCAGCATGCAGTCCTACTCCCGTGATCTTATGGTTTATGCTTATATGCATGATTTCAGTTTATACTTACTCAGCATGTTTTACTTACCTTTCATACTCAGTACATTCCAAGTACTGATCATATACTCTATGTTGTATCATTTTGTGATACAGGTTCAGACGATCAGACCCAGTTTCGTCGTTAGCCCAGTTCCCGCAGCTTAGTCCATTTTCCCATTGTTGGTGAATCTTCATCCATTGAGGACCTTTAGTTAGTGTTGAGTCATATTATTTTTAGTTTTAGACATTAGTGAGATAGTTGGGGAGGTTGTCCCATCAACTCCTCAGACATGTTAGAGGCTTATCAGACAATATGTAGAATTTTCAGCTTTTTCAGTATTGACTCCGTTATTATTGTTATGTATTTAGACTTTCGCTTATTCATGTTTTAGTCATCGAATTTTTCTTGATATATGTTCTTTAGTTATTATATTTATGTCATGGGTCGACTTGGAGCCATTTGTGGTTCTAGATTTCGTGTCTCGGTCCGCACCTATATTCAGGTTGTGACAATACTCCAACCACATTTAAGTCTAACCTCCCTGTAATAGTTCCTACCTTGGTTCCCTGGACGACATGAGTCTTATACCCTTATGCATTCGTAACACCCCCAAAGTCTCTAAGATTAGACGCGGATGTTGAAATGATGAAAAATAGAAAAATTTGCACCAAGTCACAGAACGAGCCATTGAATGACCCGTTATATGACCCGAATGGTCGTTATGTGTCCTATTGTGTGCACAGAAGTAGGAGAAAATATATCTTCAGACATTCATTACGGATGGTGGGATGATCTGTTAGGACACTCCATGAGTTGTGGGTTGACTCGTTAAGTGTGTAGTGAAGGAAAGAATGTTAAATTTGTAGGAGAATTGACGAGTGGAGGGACGAGTCTTGGTGCCACACCATGACTTGTCAAGTGAGTTTTCGTCTGGAAAGGATAGAAGAATGGGAAAATTCCAGTGATGGCGACGAGGGAAGACCACGAGTCATCCAGCGACCTAACGATTCATTTGGTCACTCATGTTGACTGACAGTGTTATATTTTCTGTCAAATCATTAAGGGAATTTTCATAATTTCTAAACTCCTAACTCCTAAACTATATTGTTTTAAACTTGGGAAAGAGTGCTTTAAGAGGAATAGTCACCCTAGAACTCTCATTCTAGTCCTAACACTCAAATTTAAAGATCAAAATCTCTCAAGGCTCACAAGAACAACCTAGGGTTCTTCACTCTCATCTTCTCAAATTCTCTTTGATTTTCAAGCCAAGTCAAGAAATCAGTGAACCAAGGTATGTGGGGATTGTTAATAAGGGGTTCTTCCATCTCCATGCCCCTTATCCAATCGAAATCATGATCTCCCATTCCCCATGCCCTAAATTTAAAATTTCTAGGGCTAAGGTTGGGTGTTGTTAAATTCCTCTATGATTCATCTATGGGATTAGCTATCTTGATCAAATGATGATTCTATGATTAGGGTTTTATATTTCTATCAAGCCTTCCATGAGATTTCGATTTCTAAATTTCAAGCATGATTATGAACTTCTAGGGTTAAATCCCTTTATAATGAAATCCCGTGATTTTCTTATAATATCAACTCTCAAGTTTTAAGTTATGTATTATGATCATGATGTATGATTTTTACAAGAACCCTTCATGAATTTATGAAAAATCTTAAGTGTGATACAAATATCATGTTTATGTTCATGGCCGACCCATGGACCTCTTTCATGGCTAGTTCACGTATTTTCAAGCATGTTCATGTATCTATTGACTTTAACTAGCCCATGTACTTCAAGTATGTTTCATGATTATAATATGAGTCATGTGCATATTTCTAGAAATAATATCTAGCATCAAATTGGTCGGGGGTTTCAGGAACCCAAGCCTCAAAACTACGTGCCAATATAGGATATATTCATGGTAAACCTACGGGGTCTCTTTAGTGATATCACGCCATGTCATCATCCCCTGCCTTGGCAAGCTTGGAGCATCTCTGCCCACTTGAGCAAGATAGTTGGGGCATCATATAAGCTCTATCATGATGGTGTCGATTATGATGAATCCTCCCACTGTTCCCTATGATTCATGCATGTTTATAATTATGATAATTTGGCTCAAGTTATGTTTTACAAGATCTCTTTTATGAACATATTTACGTTTAGTTTATGAATGGTTTTGAAAGCCTTGAGCCCTCATCTTTAAATTATGATTATTACTTCATGTTGAAACGTCCTACTCTCATGAACTCTATATGCATTTTATTACCTTATTTTACTTACCTCGCATACTCAATACATTCAAAGTACTGACCACATACTTTATGCAATGTCATTTCATGATATAAGTTCAAGCGGTCAAACTCAGTTGCGTCGTTAACCCCCCTCCCGCATCAGTCCTGTTTAGTCCCTGCTTGGTGAGTCCTCATCCTTTAAGGACATTCTTTTAGTCATGTTGTTATGTCATTTCAGTTCCAAACTTAGCGTACTAGTTGGGGGTGTTATCCCATCACTCCATCTATAACTAAAGGCTTTTCAGACAAACATGTATTAGTTGACTCAGTTGTTGATATACGTCACTCTTGATTTCTATGTTATATTTTTAGTATTCCACATATTCATGCTTATATTTTAAATTTTCCTCTTTAGTCTGTCCTCTTTAATTCCTTAGTACAAGCCATGGTTAGCTTGGAGTCCTTTGTGGATCTAGGTCCCGTGTCTCAGTTTGGGGCTCATGCTCGGGTTGTGAAAAACTTGGTATAAAAGAAAAGTTTAGGTGTATCCTAGGGTATCTGAAAGCTGTATTAAGTGAAGCCTTTTCCATGGGTTTGAAGCGCGCTACAAGACATTTTAGGAAATGTCCCTTCTTTAATAATCTATGTCGTGCGATGAATTGCTACTTTATTCCTCTAACTTGTGCAATATGAGTTTGCATAAATATGCCTCCACACCAGTAAATGAAAGGAGAAATGGCAACGGAAATGGCCATGGCCATGGCAATGGAGATGGGCAGCAGCCAACCCTACCAGCTCCAGAAGATCCCTTACCCGAGCAAGTTACTCATGTCGAGTTTAGGGCATCCTTTCAGATGTTGGCACACGTCATTACCACTCAGGTCAACTAGCAGGCAGTGGCGCATATTCCCCAGAATAGGAACGCAGTAGTGGAGAGAGTACGAGACTTCCTCAGGATAAACCCACCTGAGTTTCTTGGGTCAACGGTGGATGAAAACCCACATGAGTTCATTGAGGAGGTGCAGAAGATCACCCAAATCATAGGGCTGACTGGAGATGAGAGTGAAGACTTAGCCTCCTATCAGCTTAAGGGGGTTACACACATATGGTTCCATCAGTGGAAGGATAGTAGGGAGTTGGAGCAGTTTCCGAGAGTTAGAATAAGTTCGTGACTGCTTTTTAGGATAGGTTCTTCCCTAGGGAGTTGAGGGAGGCAAAGGCGGTCGAGTTCGTCAATCTGAAGCAGAACAACATGACCATCCAGGAGTATGCCTTGGAGTTTACCCGGTTGTCTAAGTATGCACCGGAGATGGTTGCTGACCCAAGAGCTCGTATGAGCAAGTTCATGAATAGGGTCACCGATTCACTGGTCAAGACATGCAGGACCTCTATGATCATCACTGACATGGACATCTCTTGTTTAATGATACATACTCAGCATATTGAGGAGGAGAAGATAAAGGAGAGAGAGAGAGAGAGAGGCAAAGAGGGTCAGGACCGGAAGCATTGGGTATTCTCAACAGAGGTCCGGTGGTGGGCACCACCCCCAATCTCACCAGAGGTCATCAGCCCCAACTCCATCATTAGATAGTATTCCATCTAGGCCTAGAAGTGATTAAAGGAGTAGGGCATCAGGCTAGAGAAGTCAGAGGAGCACGACAGGGGAGCGCACTTTCTCAGCTATAGGAGGTATGGTAAGAACCACCCTGGAGAGTGCTTGGTTGGTTCGGATTCTTTCTTTGGGTGCGGGAAGCCTGGACATATGCTCAGGAATTTACCTTCAACTAGACAGGGCAATGTTGGAGATCATGCCCCAGCCACCAGTACAACAGCTCTAATAGCCCGTCCTTTCCAGCAGGGTGCCTCTACTAGTATAGGTGGCGATCAGCCTACAATTGTTCTTAACCTCAGCAAGAAGTGAATTTAGCCACTCATTTNAATGTTGAATGAGATCACCTAGAATTTTTTCCTGTTGGATCATGCCCCAGCCACCAGTACAACAGCTCTAATAGCCCGTCCTTTCCAGCAGGGTGCCTCTACTAGTATAGGTGGCGATCAGCACTAGAATAGATTTTATGCACTTTCATCTCATCAGAAGTAGGAAGTCTCTCCCAATTTAGTTACTAGTATATTATAAGTATTTCATCTTGATGTGTATGCATTTTTAGATCTAAGGGATACTTTATCTTTTGTGACTCTTTATGTTGTTGTTAGTTTCGAAGTCAGTCTCGAAATCCTGTCAGAACCCTTCTCAGACTGTAACATGTCGGTGAGTTAGTTTTAGCTCAATGGGTGTATAGAAATTGCCCTATCACAATCCTTTAGAGAGTCATCTTAGCCGATTTAGTGGAGTTAGATATGATCAATGTTATATTCGGTATCGATTGATTACATGTTTGTTATGTATCTGTTGATTGTATAACCCATTCAGTAGAGTTTCAGTTTTCGAGTGAGCCAGTCCTAGAGTGGAAAGGTAGTTCAGTTGTGCCTGCAGGTCGCTTTGTTTTCTATCTCAAGGCTAGGAAGATGATCTCTAAGGGCTATGTATATTATCTAGTTCAGGCCAAGGATTCTATGTCTGAGACCCCGACTCTTTAGTCTGTTCCTATTGTATGTGAGTATCTAGAGGTGTTTCCAGATGATCTACTAAGAGCCCCTGTCGAGCGAAAGATTGAATTTGGTATTGACCTTCTCCCTTATACATAGCCCATAACAATTTCTCCTTACAAAATGGCTTCGGCCGAGCTAAAATAGTTGAAAGAGCAATTTAAATATCTCCTAGATAAGGGTTTATCAGGCCTAGTAAATCCCTATGGGGTGCTCCAGTTCTTTTGTTTGGAAGAAGGATATTTCTCTTAGGATGTGCATTGATTATCTACAGTTAAACAAGGTCATAATCAAGAATAAGTATTCCCTTCCCAGGATCGATGACCTGTTTTACTAGCTTCAGGGTGTTAAGTGCTTTTCAAAGATAGACTTTTGATTCATCTACCATCAGCTTACAGTTAGGGAGTGTGATATCCCGAAGACAACCTTCAGGACTCAATATGGTCACAATGAGTTTGTAGTTATGTCTTTTGGACTAATTAATTCTCCTACAGCTTTTATAAATTTGATGAACGGGGTGTTCAAGCAGTGCTTGGATATGTTCATAATTGTCTTCATAGATGATATTCTAATATACTCTCAGAGTGAGGAGGAGCTTGCCGCTCATTTGAGGATTGTGTTACAGACTCTCAAGGATCTCCAGTTGTTTGCTAAATTTAGTAAGTGTGAGTTTTGGCTAAACTCAATAGTATTTTTAGGCCATGTGGTGTCTAGCAAGGGTGTGCAGGTGGACTCTCAAAAGATAGAAGCAGTGAGGAATTGACCCAGACATATTAGTCCTACAGATATTAGAAGCTTCTTGGGTTTAGCTGGATATTACAAGAGGTTCGTAGAGGGATTCTCCTCCATTGCAGCATCATTGACTAAGTTGACCTAGAACAAGGTCAAATAATACTTGTGAGAATAGTTTTCAGGAGTTAAAGGCTCGACTCACTTCGGCCCCAGTATTAACCCTACCAGAGGGCACATGTGGATTTGTTGTGTATTGTGATGCCTCTAGGGTTGGTCTTCGTTGTGCATCAATGCATCATGGTAAATTCATTACGTATATGAAGCTTTGGTACACATATGAAGCTTATCACAACTTTTCACCCATATGATAGATGGTCAGGCAGAGCGGACCATTCATAATCTCGAGGATATGTTGAGGGCATGTGTGATTGATTTCAAAGGTAGTTGGAATGATCACTTGCCTCTCATCGAGTTTGCCTACAATAACAGTTACCACTCCAGCATTCAGATGGCTCCGTTTGAGGCTCTCTATGAATAGATGTGTAGATCATCTATAGGATGGTTTGAGGTAGGTAAGGCTACGTTGATAGGGCTGAATTCAGCTCATCAGGCTATGGAGAAAGTTCAGCTTATTAGTGAAAGGCTGAAAACAGCTCAGAGTCATTAGAAATTGAATGCGGATGTTAGGCGGAGAGAGCTTGAGTTTGAGGTTGATGATTGGGTATTTCTGAAGGTGTCTCCCATGAAGGGAGTGATGAGGCTCAGAATGAAAGGGAAGCTTAGTCCCCAATATATTGGTCCTAATAGGATTCTGAGGCAAGCTGGAAAGGTGGCATATGAGTTGGAGCTACCAGCAGAGTTAGCTTCGGTGCATCCAGGTTTCCATGTATCACTGTTGAAGAAATACATCGGTGACCCAGCCTTAGTTGTTTTGGTGGAGAACATAGGTGTGAAGGATAGCCTTACCTATGAGGAGGTTTTGGTTGAGATCCTTGATCGTCAGGTTTAGAAGTTGAGAAAAGGGGAAGTAGCTTCAGTGAAGGTGTTGTGGAGAAATCATCTTGTTGAAGGAGCTATGTCGGAAGACGAAGCAGATATGATGGCTAGATACCCACATCTTTTCCCTTCTGGCTCAGTTCAAGCATGAGATATCAGTTTCCTCATTAATACTCTATTCAGTTTCATGTCAAATTCATGTCTCTAAGTTTCTTTCATGTTATTGCACACATGTATGTTTCATGAATTCGGTTAAGTCATGTATCCATTCTGGGGTCAGTAACTCCATCAATTTTTAGCTTTAGTTGTTTAGTTTTGGGATTGTAGTTCCTTCCCCAGCCTTTCAGTATTCTTAATCTACATTCAATGATGAATGTTCCCAAGGGGGAGATAATGTAACACCCCAAAAGACCCTAAGATCAGACCCGAGGGTTGAAATGGAGAAAAATAGGAAATCTACACCAAGTCACAGAATGAGTCATTGAGTGACTCGTTCTGTGAGTCAACAGGTCGTTATATGGACCGTTGTGCGCGCAAAAGTTGGAGAAAATATTGTCTTCAGACAGCTATTATGGATGGTGGGATGAGTCATGGGTTGACCCGTTAAGTGTGTAGTGAAAGAGAGAGTGTTGAATTTTCAGGAGACTTAACAAGTGGAGGGAGGAGTCGTGGTGCCACTTCATGACTAGTTAAGTGAGTCGTCATCTAGGAAGGATGGATGAATGAGAAAATTCTAGTGATGGCAACGAGAGAAGACCACGAGTCATCCAGTGACCTAACGACTCGTTGGGTCATTCGTGTTGACTGGCAGTGTTTAATTTTCTGTCGATCATTAAGGACATTTTCGTAATTTCTAAGCTCCTAACTCCAAAACTACATCGTTTTAAGCTTGGGAAAGAGTGCTTTAAGGGGAATATTCACCCTAGAACCCTCATGTATGCCCTCCTCGGGCTCACTATAATGGTTTGCCTATAGGCCTATATATCGTATATGGGCTTCAGTGTACCACTCCATGACATTCCAACTGATTAATTGTACTATGAATATTAGAGGAACCAGTGCATGACATTCAAACTGATGAACTATGATGGTCTCAATCCTATTCACAGAATTAGCGCCATGTCTTATGTCAGGTGGATTCCTATGTACCCTCCCAATGATTAGGGTAGAGTTTATCAAATAATGTCACAAAGGCTTATAACAACTACATTACGATTTATCTCATCAAATGAACAAATGATAATCTTTGTATAGCAAATGATTCATATAAACATGTGATCAAATGAAAACAGTCAAAGTCATAGCTTTAGCAAGTAAGTCTTTTAGTTGTATAATCAACTATACCAGTGAAAGCTATGATGATGACAAGTGATTCTTACTTAAGAAACGTGATATATATACCATTTGAAGTATATGAGCTTCTAATAAAGACAAGTATGGTCACATATGACACTATGAATACTCGACTTAATAGGAGTAATATGAATACTGTGAACTTTTGATAAGAAGACATATGTAACACGAAGGCTAGTACATTCAAGTGAAAAAAGCATAAAGACACTTTGGCTATAGTGAAGATGTATTCATGCGGGTGGAACATAGTAAATGAATGTTCTACTATCATATATCAAATAAGCTATAGAAAAATGTGACATGGGGTCATGCCTTAACGACGGTGGAGTTTTAGGTGTACATACCTTGTTTACTACCTTACATTTCTTTGAACAACTAGCCTATCCATAAACTAAGATATCTACACAAAAATAAGATACATAACCATTACAAACAACCCATTAACATGCCCGGATCACATCGGCAATATGTTGGCACTAGGCAAGCAATTAGCTCGCCGGACCTTTTTTAAACATATGTTTCTTTTTACTTCATTCTCCAATTAACAGCTAGAAGTAGAATGCATAATAACCATAATTTTTAGCAGATAATAATAATTTGGTGTCCGCAAATGTAATATCTCGAAAGTTCCTAAGACTAGACTCGGGATTTAAAATGAAAACAGCAAAAAAATCTTTTCTCAGAACGTCTTGTGGTATGGGTTGTTGGTGGGTCTAACGACCCGTTAGAGGCACTCATGGTGAGGATTTGCAGAAGTAGACTTGAGAGTAACGGGTCTAAGGACGACTCCGTGGTGGATATAATGGGTCGTGGTAAGGAGTCATTGTAAGGGTGGTCCTTCACAGGATGGCTGGCACGAGTCACGATACGACCTGTTGTATGATACAACGAGTCGTGGTATGGTTCCGTTGGGAGGATTTCTAGGAAGTGAGTAGTGGTGACAACGGACGGAAATGACGAGTCGTTGGGGCAAGTAATGACTCATCCTGTCCAGTCGTGGTAGCAAACCTGAGTCTGCGAAATGGAGCAAAACCATGAGTAAGGTAACGACCCACTGAAGCAAAGAACGAACCATTGTAGGCCTCGCTGTAGCTGGCAGTGCAGAAATTCCAGATTTTTCATTAAGAGTATTTTCGTAATTCCTAAGCCCTAAGGTCCTAAACTACGTCGTTTTAAGCTCTGATAAGTATGTTTTAAGAGGGTTTAGCTCATTCTAAGCCTATCCCTTTCCATGCATGCAATCCTAGAAGTTTCTAAGGGTGATCAAGCCTAGAAGTTCATCAAATCTTCTTCAATTTCCTTTGGGCATTCAAGAGAGTTGTGAAATCAGAAGGACCAAGGTATGTAGGGTTATGAATAGGTGTACCAATCCACTCCCATGCCCAATTCCTTCTCAAATTCATGAAAATTCTAGTTGATGAATCTATGGGGTTTTAACCAAACTTGTGAATTCTCTAAGTATCTATCAGGGGTATATTCTAATCATGTTTCTAATGTTGAATTATGATTCATAGGAATGTTTTACAATATTTTCAATTACAAATCATGTTTTTAAGTTTTACAAATTATGATGCCCAATTATGAAAGTTCATGAAAAGATGAGATTATGATCTATGTCTTAAAGCATGATGAGATGTATATGATAAAAGTATGATTTTGAATTTTCCATGTCTATATTCATGTTTTTTTTACTATAAAAGTCTATCTCAAGTATTTTTAAGATCAAGTATGTTTCACGATTCATCTCAATTTCATGTTATTAGCTTACCACAAGGATTTTGGAGTCTAAACTCTCACTCTTTCCAGCTTATGGTATGGGTTGAGTCAAGGCTCCTCATGTTATGTTTTCACATTTTGTATATCATGTTATGATTTAGCTTCGTCACTAGGCAATGGTTCAGCTTCTTTGAAAAATGATGAGAGCATATGCATGTTTTTTTGGGAGTTGCATCTAGCATCGAGTACGCTAAGGGTCCTGTGCCCCAGAACTAAGTGCCAACGTAGGTATGTTCAGATTATCTAGAACCTCCCTTGTGAGCTTTTCCTTCCCCGAGAGGGGGCCTCCAGCTTGATATCGATATCATGGTAGCATTCTTAGCCCTGACAAGGCTTTGGACGGCTCTGCCCGCTTAAGTGTAATAGTCGGAACCACGTAAGCTCTATCGTGGTAATGTCGATTATATGATGAGTCTCTCATTGTTCCTCATGATTTCAGTTATGCATATTCATTAGTCGTGATATTATGTTTTCAGCAAGGTTTACCCAATGTTCAGTTTTACTTATGAATAATTAGTTTCAGCTTTGGGTCATTCGATTCAGTTATGATATTCAATTATGTTTAAATCATGTTATCAGATAATAGCATGCAAGCCCTACTCTCAGACTCTTATGATGAAATGTTTTATGATATGCATAATCTCTGATTTTACTTACTTAGCGGTTTTACTTACCTTGCATACTCGGTACCTTCCACATATTGACCGCATACTCTATGTTGTATCGTTTCATGATACATGATCAAACATTCAGGCCCAGTCTCGCTGTTAGCCAGATCCTTAGCGATAGCATCTTCTAGCCAGAATTGGTGAGTCATCATCCTTCGAGGACCCTGCTATCAGTTTATGTTTCGTATTTTCAGTTTCAGTCCTTAGTGAGTTAATTGAGGTCTTATCCTATAAACTCGTCGGTATGTAGAGGCTTATCAGACATAGTATGTATTCAGCTTCAGAGATGTGTTATGTATTCAGATGCTTCGGATGTTATTATATTTTCAGACTTCCGCTATTTTATATATGTTAAACCTCCGCATTATTATATTGAATTTAGATTTATGTTCATGCCATAGGTCAACTTGGAGCCTCTCAGGATTTTTTGTCTCGTGTCTCGATCTGGGGCTATGTTTGGATTGTAATAGAAAAATGGTTCAACATAATCAAATGGGTAGCATGCTCGCACAATATCCGAATAATCAGTTTATCATCACATCCTCCTTTTTCAATCCAAAACAACAACAACCAACCTTTTTCTTGTGACTTTTCCATCCTTATACATCCAACAATATAGATAAAACAACACTAAAACTCCTAAACACAATAAGATAAACTTGAAGTCACGTTGTCCATCACCGTCCCATGAGTTCTTACAATATTTACGTCTAAAAATTTTTATTCAATTCTTTAGACAAGGAGGGTAGATGGGGCAGAAATTTTACCTCAATTTAATGGATTTTGAACTCCTTAAATTCAATTCTTCAACACCTTAAATCTTTCTTCAAAACAACTCCCTTGGAACATGAAGAAAACAACTTAAGAACAACGTCACCTCAAACAGGCGATATGGAGAACATTTGCTCTAGAGACTGCCTCAAGCTCTTCAACGTGTAACCACAAGTTCACTCACTTATAATTTAAAAACATGTGAAATGCATATAGAAAACACTTACCTTAAAACTTGAAAACTAAGAGAAAAAATTCAAGAATCATAAAAGGTTATAGGGGCAGTCTAGAGAGAGATATTATTCTGTCTTATGACTTAAAATATGGATAAGTATGGGTATATATATTTGTGGATGGGCATAGATGGGTCTTGGTCCTGAACCATGACCCACCCTAACTCCAAATTGGGCCAAGTAATTTGGGCCTTAAATCTTTCAAGTTGGGGATTCATCTACTTAACTTTTTTAAAGTTTTAGCCTTATATTTCTTAAGTAGATGACACACATACTTATCCCTATTTTTCTTCCTTTATCCCTTTTTAATTAAAATGTTTTGAATGTCCAAGAAAGTTGCTCAACCTCGTCAAACGTCTAAACAAGTAGGTGAAGGTCCATTGCAACCAACTTTGGTCTTGAGCAGTCCGTGGTAAAACATACATAACTTCTTGTACTGAAATCGAATTGATGAGTGGTTTGTTTTGCTAGAAATCAGACTCATAGACCATTAATTTTATATACAATTTAACTCTTAACTCTACATTTATCAGGAGATATGCTAATTTAAACTCAAATCATAAACATGGTCACTTGATATTGTGTCCGATTTATGAACTTTCACACTTGGATTTACTTCACTTTTGAACTTAGTCTTTTAAGATCAAACACATTACAAATCTTTCAAGTTCAAGTAATTTTATCGATGTCAACCTATTCGTATTCGTCTAGTAATCAATATCTTTCTCTCTTGCACAAGTTGGACATTTGTAATTTGTAATTTGTATGCGCCTAACTTGAGAGAGGTATTAAGCAGGTATGGGGGGTAGTTCATGCCAAACGCAAGCTAGGCGCCAATTGTTGGGTGTTCTGAAAACATATCGTGACTAGTGGTGGCAAATGGGTGGGATGGGTTAATTTTGGGTGGGTTGAATACGGGCCAACATAAAATGGGTAATATTTCAACCTGCCCATATTTCATATAGGTAATAATGGGTTGGGTAATAAATGGATTGGGTAGAAAACATGTTTACCCATATTTACCCATATTTTCAAATAGTACTCTACTTTAGAACTCAAAATTGAAAAATACTTTAATTTTTTTAAAGTGAAAAATATTGAAAATACTTTATTTAGTTTTATTGTATTATAAAAGTCATAAAGTTTTTTATATAACTTTTCAATATAAAAAAATACGTAATAACAAGGGAAGTAATATTTATCACTGGATTTCAAAGTAAAGAAAATTTATAATTTAAGAGTAAAACGTGCTTAATGGACTTTAAGAAATATCAATACTAATACATGATTTAAAAAATTTATAAATCGCTTATAAGGGTGTGTTTGGTATGAAGAAAAATATTTTTCAATTTTCTCATTTTATTTAATTTAAATGTATAGAATTTTTACTTTTGAGAATTGACTTATATTCGTCGAATTTAATAAAAATGACTTTTCTACATAAAGTTAGTAAAATATTTTTCAAAATCTCCACTCCTGATATCGATACCAACCACGACACTTGACCCAGGACCCAAGTCCCAGCCTCGACATGGGACCCGATCTTGACTCTCGAACTCTACAACGACCCTTACCTAGGAGCCAAGTCTCGTCCTCGAAGCGAAACCCAACTCCGATCCTAATCTCAACTTTCGATCTCGAACACCGACCACTGATCACTGATCCCTGACATAGACTCTCGACCTTGACCCTAACCCTAACTTAAACATTGACCCTCGACCTCAACCTCCAATATTGACCCCTGACCCCCGACCTCAACTCTTCACCTCAACCCCAATCTAAAATCCCGACCCCGACCACAACTCCCCATCTCCGACTCCAACTCTTGACCCTCGACTACGACTCTCGACCTCGAACCTTGGCCCTCGACCACAACCTCCAACCCTAACCTCCAACCTCATATGTCATGACCCGAATATAGGTCTAGATTGAGACATGAGACAAAGAACCCCGAGAGGCTCCAAGTCGACCCATGGCATAAACATGATATCTAAAATCAACATAATCAAGCGGAGGTCTAACATGTATAATAAAGCGAAATTCTGAAAATATCATAACATCTAAATACATAACACAAGGCTGAAACTAAATACATGCTATGTCTGAAAAGCCTCTACTGCTGACAAGTTGATGGGACAAGACCCCAACTAACTCATTATAGTCTGAAACTGAAAATATTCAATACAACTGATAAAGGGCCCTCAGAAGATGAAGACTCGCCAATTGAGACTGAAAGATGTTAATACTGAGAGTTTGGCTACTGGCGGGACTGAGCCTGGATATCCGATCCTGTATCATGAAACGATACAGCATAAAGTATGTGGTCAGTACGTGGAATGTACCGAGTATATAAGGTAAGTAAATCCGCTAAGTAAATAAAATCATAAATCATGCATATCATGAAAACAAAGTCAAGATAAGATTCTGAGAGTAAGGCTTGCATGCTATTTTTTGAAATCATGATCTGAACATAACTGAATATCATAACTGAATTGAAGGACCCAAAGCTGAAAAACTAATAATCATAAGTAAAAAAAAATATTGGGTCAAACCTGCTAAAAACATAATATCATGATTGATGAACATGCATAATGAAATCATGAGGAACAATGGGAGACTCTTCATATAACCTGCATTACCATAATAGAGCTTACGAGGTGCCAACTATTACACTCAAGTGGGCAGAGCCGTCCAAAGCCTTGTCAGGGATAAGGACGCTGCATAATGAAATCATGAGGAACAATGGGAGACTCGTCATATAACCTGCATTACCATAATAGAGCTTACGAGGTGCCAACTATTACACTCAAGTGGGCAGAGCCGTCCAAAGCCTTGTCAGGGATAAGGACGCTACCATGATATTGATATCAAGCTCAAGGCCCTTGGGGACAGGGGAAGCTCACAAGGGAGGTCCCACAGTATATATGTAAACCTACATTGGCACGTAGTTCTGAGTTACAGGGTTGACTGACCCGTAGCATACTCGGTGCTAGACACTACTCCCAAAAATATCATGTATATGCTCTCCATCATTTTTCAACGAAGCTAACTATCGTCTAGTGACGAAGCTGACTCATAATAAACATGCATAAATCTGAAATCATAACATGAGGAGCCTTGACTCAAACCATACTACAAGCATAAAAGAGTGGGAATCTAGACTCCAAAACCATGTGGTAAGCTAATAACATGAAATTTAGATAAATCATGAAACATACTTGATTATATGGGCTTTTTCAATAATTAAACATGCTTGAAATAGACTTGATCATTCGAAAATCTGAACATGGGCATGGGTAATTTGAAATCACACTTTCATCACATATATCTCATCATGCTTGAATACATATATCACAGATCTCAACTTTCATAAACTTTCATGGATGGGCATTATAATTTGTAAAACTTGAAAACATAATTTGTAATTGAAAATATTGTAAAATATTCTCATTAATCATAATTTAACATTACAAACATGCTTAGATCATACCCATGATTAATACTTAGAGAATTCACATGTTGGGTTAAAATCCCATAGATTCATCAACTAGAATTTCATGAATTGAAGAAGGATTGGGCATAGTGTGGATGAATACACCCATTCATAATCCTACATACCTGGGTAAATTAGATTTACACTTTCTATTGAAAGCCCAAGGGAATTTGGCAAGAGATTGGAGAAATTCTTCAAGTTTGATCTCCAAGGAAAGGTTCTAAGTTGCATGCATGGAGTGGGAATGCTTAGAATAGGTTTAACATCCTTTAGACCTTGCTAACTAAGCTTAGAACGACATAATTTAGGACCTTAAGGCTTAGGAATTACGAAAATGCTCTGAATGAAAAATCTGAGAAAACTGCACTGCTAGTGACAACGAGTGGTACCACAAGTCGTACCTTGCTACCACGACTCGTGGTGACTGACCGTTACTCCCCTTCCTCATCCTTCAGTTCTCAAGTCTTGATCAACGACTCAACAGGACGAGTTGTTACATCAAACCATGATCTGTCATTACCGCCTCTGATGAAACTACATCTGAACATCCCACGAGACACTCCACGACTCGTATCTTCCTCTAATGAGTCGTGGGTTTCATCTGTTACTTGACTGGAAAATTTTTCCCTACCCTTCCCACGGGCACTTACAAGGACTTGTTGTCTCCCATAACAAGTCGTACCACGACTCATGTCGGCCTTCTTTGACCAGGACCACCTTCACAATGACTCGTTACATCAAACAACGGGTTATTCCTAGATCCGTCACCATAGGATCCTCTACTGCAGAACCTGACCACGGGTGGCTACCACGAGTCATTATACCCTCTAATGACTCGTACCACGAGTCGTTCTGAGAGAAACTTCTAACTTTTCTACTACTTTTCATTTCAACTCCCGAGTCTAGACTTCGACACTTTTGGGGTATTACATCAACTCTCGACCTCGATCCCGACCATGAACCCCGATCTCGACTCTGAATCCTGACCTCGATCCTCAATCTCGACTCTGACTCCCCACTTCGACCCCAACCTCCAACCCTGACCTCTGCCCTGACTCCGACCCCGACCTCAACTTCAACCCCAACCATGAACCCCAACTATGAATCCCCACCTCCAACCTCAACCCCGACCCTAACCTCAACCCCAGAGTCTGACTCCTGACCTCGACCCTAAATCTGACATCGACCCTGACCTCTATCTTCGCCCCTAACCTCAACTCCTGACCTCGACCTCGACCCTCAACCCCA
>JACEIK010004721.1:23716-34256 GCA_018107945.1 Datura stramonium
CAACTCTCGACCTTGACCCTAACCTCCAACCCCAACCCCGACTCCGACTCACGACCTCGACCCCGACCTCGACCCTGACCCTGACCTCCAACCCAAACCCCGACCCCTCACTCCGACTCCCAACCTTGATCCCTACCCTGACCCCGGCCTTCGACCCTGAGACCCGATCCCGACTTTCTACCCTAACTTGAAACCGGACCTCAACCCGAGATTAGACTCCCGAAACCCAATGCTGACTCTCTACAATCGACCCTGATCCCTTGACCTCGATCTTCAACCACGACTTTCGACCCCAAATTCTAACACTGACTTAAGACCCGACTCTTAACACCGACCCTAGACTCGACTCCCAACCCCGACCTCGACTTTTGATCAACTATAAAGAGGGAAAAACATAAAAAGGAAAGAAAGTTATAGGATTTTTGTGATATCATGAATTTGAGTGAATAAAAGTTGGAAGCTTAACCAATTAAGCTAACCCATATTTTACCTATGAATACCCATATTTTTATGGGTTGAATATTGGCTTAAACCTAAATTTTACCCATCTAAAAAGCACTCACTCAACCCAGTAAAATATGAGCGGGTTGAATAGGTTATCAAAATATCGGCTTATTTTGCCAGCACTAATTGTGACCATTACAAGCATGACACCAACTTAGCAACAATTGTTAGATGTTATGGAAACGTGTTGGGGTGGTTTGCAAGCTTGGCCCCAACTTAGCACCAATTAGGCGTGAATATATTATATACATTTTAAAGCTTGTTTCAAGATATATTTACCTTTACAAGATAGGGTTAAGATTGCGTACACTTCGCTCTTTTCAAACCCTACTTATTAGATTATACTGTATGTTGTTGTTTCCGAGATATGTTTAAGACTATAGTTATCCATATCTGTTAGGACTAGGATTTTCTTCTTGACGGGTATATATCTTCTTGTTAATCAATAGAAGAAGGCATAGTCTTTCTCTTTCATACTTGGTCACCATTCGCTTGCATTTTGGCGGAGAAAATCCAGAAATTTATTCAGTTACCTTTGGACGTGAACGCGTGTTCCTATTAAAGAAGAAATCAAAAAATAATTCACAAGATACGTGATTAGTGTAAGGTGTTTGATTCTGCAATATGTTTTATCAAATGTTTATCATATAGGTAGGTCTCCTTCACTTACATATTACTGATTTAGATTTTAGTTCCACAGAAATTGCGTTACCAACCCTTTTTTTTTTTTGTGACTAAGCAAGCCAAGCCGGAAAATCAGTTGTGAACCTCCCAATAAGCGATTGAAGAAGGATAGCTTTCGTAATCAACACTCCTTTGTCCTAAAGCATGGATATTCGCTAGTAACTAGAGGCTATTCTCTTAACGGAATTGGCTCCGTTTGGTTCCTAAGCGCACGAAAGCAAAATTTTATGCGTCGAACAAAAGAGCCCTGACTGTAAAATTCTGAAGCAATATATATGAAATACGGTTCAGGGTTTCCGTGCAATCACTTGCTCAATGTTTTGCCCCGCCTAATCAGATCTATTACACAAGCAAGCAAAAGACAAGTGCTTCCAGACCTACTCCCAGCCAATATTGTTCTAAGTTAAAAACAAGAGCATTTTATCCATGCATTCCTATCAAAGTAACAGTGAGCTGTTATTAAGTCCAAGAATCTGGACAAAATATCAGTATTTTATACACAACAGAATTGTTTGATCAACGTATACACTAAATTTCAACATTTAAACAGTGTAAATACTGTCTCAATCATGGACAAATCAAAGCCACTACTATATGGTAGATACAAAAATTGACAAGGCTCTTTACACTAAACTTGTGAACAAGAAATGCAATATATAACTGCCTTTACATGAAAAATGAATAACAACGCGCTTGCACGCAATCTCGTGATTGAATATACTTTTCCATACTATGAAGTGGAGACAACCCTAACAATTGGCTACATGCTACACAGAGAGAAAGAGAGAGAGAGTATTTTACAAGGGATGAGAAAATCATGGAATATTCTGACAAGAGAGACTTCCACCAATCTATTTCAGCATCAGCTTGACTCACTAAGAATGTGGTTGAGATTCTTCTGAATCCATGGCACTAGGATTGTGTCCAACAATTTATCATAGTGCTAGATTTATCATGAATCACTCCAAGAATCCTCGTCATCCTCTTCATCACTTCCAGCAAAGGCCTGTAACATGGAAAAACTTAGCACCAATTATATGCGTGTGTGCGTGTGGGCACACACGCATATCTATAAAGAGAGAGAGAGAGAGACTGACCTGCCGAATTGTTTTTGCTTTCTCCAATATTGCAGCAACTCTGAGATTAGTCTGAGGACCCTGAATACTACTAGGCCTTGTTGCAACTGTTGGTTTCAGATTGAATGACTGGAAACCAAGATGTTTTTAGCTTGGAGAAATACTTACCAACTAAGAATATGAAAAACATGAACTTAGAACGCAAAGCTAAATAAACAATACTTAAATTGATATCTTACCTTTTTCCGTATTTGTTCCAAGAGAGAATCTCTTTCATCAACCTTCTGTATTTCAGGCCTAACCCGCTCTGTAACCTTCCTCAACTGCAAGAGAGAATCTTTTTCGTCAACCTTCTGTATTTCAGGCCTAACCCGCTCTGTCACCTTCCTCAACTGCACAACGATTCAAATTTTAAAGATGTGAAGTTTACCAACACTGCAACCTCCAAGTTTGACCAAAATGAAGCAAAACTTACTTTGCTTTTGTCATGTGCAGCAAGATCGTCAATTAGTGGAGTCCGTGGTCTTTGTAGTTTCACTGTGCGAATCTCATTAATGCTCCCTTCCTCCACAGCTGGCCAAATAATTTCTCTCTCTGTAGTTGGAATGCTATGATCAGGCTTTGCGTTTTCTGTATACGATGGGATAGCGGTGACATGAGTCGCCACATTCCTCTCCAAATTTGTGAGGTTCTCTTCAAGATTGGATCTCTTTAAGCAAGTCTCCACTGCTAACTGATGGAGAGGATGATGCTGGGACTGGGATGGTTCATGGAACAATGACTCAGAAGCATCTATTATCCCTGTATCTGTAGGAACTGCTTTTGGTTTCATTCCATCACTAACTGGTAGATTTCCTTCCAAATGAGCAGAGCCTTGTTCCTCCGAAAGCAATTCTGGAGCAACTTGGTTGTGTGGTTGGATGAGTTCTTCACTTGAACCCAAAACATCAGTAGAGGGTTTATCCAGAGAAGTTACATCTGGGAACCAATTAATAGGCTGTGCCTCCCCTCTTATAGAATGCAAACTAGGCGGCTGCACCTCATGATATTGACCTGCCAAAGGAATGTGAGTCTTCGTGGAGTTTTTATCAACTGGATCAATAGACCTAACACTACTGTTTCCAAAAAGAATTGTGGGTGGTGAAGTCAACCAACCTGATTGCGCCATGCTATCAGCGGAATACATGTCAATAAGTTCCGGGCTCTCTGTAGCAACAGTTGACAGCATGTTTTGATTCACAGATTGAGCTTTCTGATTAGTTCTAGATGCCAGAAGTGATGGATTGCCACCTATATGATGCTGTGCTGACTCCCCATCCAAATTAGGGGAAGAATGTAGTTTCCCAATCCTCCATTGAATTGGAGGAAGAGGAGGCAATGGGGGCATTTCTGCCAGATCGATCTGGGGTTCACCAGGAAGCACGGCAAAGCCAGGAGAGGTAGAAATAATTGTATTCCCGTTTTCAAAAGGATTGACATTATAACTGCTGAGAGGTGAGGGATTTGAAACCGAAAGTTGACTAGGAACATTTTCTGTAAATGGTACGGAAGAAGCATTGAGGGCTCCTACTGTGTCAGCATGATTGGAGAGGCATTCCTCTTCAAACTGAGGTAACAGCACCTCTTTAGCTGCATCTTCATCTATAAATCTCTCCTTATCTGGTTCTTTACATGCGATCACATCATCTTTTTTGTGCAAAGATGACGAACTATCTTGATTGCTCTGTGATAAAAGCTCAGGAAATGAAGGATGACTGGGACCACCTGTTGGTGAAGCTATTGAAGAAGCTTCAGCAGATTGTTCAAGGTCAAAATTATCTACCAGTTGTGTCTGGGTTAACAGAGGTAATGGCTCTGACTTCATCTCACCACTATCCAGCACCTCCCTTTTATCATGCTCATGGATTGCTGATTCAGCTCTCTCTTCTGCAGAGTGATCAGTTAGCAAAGGTTGAGGATCTAGATTGGTGCTGTGGGCTAAAACATCTGGGACTGCATCTTGACTTGGAAGGTTTGCCAGCAAAGACTGGGAAGAAGCATCAAACGCTCGGTCCACATGACTTGAGGGCTGCATTTGCTCCAGGAGAGGTGATTGGTTCAAATCAGCTTTGTGCAGCAATTCCTCATTGAGTTGATTGTCTTCTAATTCATCCTTTCCTTCTTCAAGAGAAACAGTTTGCGAAGATGAAGCATCTATGGTGGAATCAGCAACATTACTCCTTTGGGAGGATACCTCTTCAGTATCCGAGCACCAATTTTTTAATGGTGGTTGACTTGAAGAAGTGTTCAAGTCCACAATATTTTCAGCATCAAAAGAAAGCTTGCTTCCAGAGGGGGTATCAAGAACTTCTGACTCAGGGTGATGATAGTTGGATGCGTCAAGCACAAAGGAGTTAGAATCTGGCGTATCAGCTATCTGTATCTCAGACTTTAATTCTGCATTGCTATTAGGTAGACCAATTTCCAATTCATTCGGGCTGGAAAGTCCAATTAAGCAAACAGATTCTTCTGAAAAAATATTGTGATCTAAAGATGAGTATAGATCATCAATATCTTCTTTATCAGCCAAGGCAGTCTCATCTGTGACATCAGACTTATCTATCTTATTTTTTGTTTCATCTGAGAGTATTGCTTCACTGGTCAATGATTTGAGATGTGGAGAGGTAATCGAACCAGTGGACGCAATTGCAGACAAAAGCTCACTGGCCTCAAATTTTGTTATACTCAAAATTTCGACAGGATTTTCCTGCCTAGAACATGGAATATCCAATTCTACAGATTCAAGTGGCTGAATATCATCTGCAATTTCTGAAATCTGAGGGTTCAATGCATCAAAAAAATCAAGGCCATCTACCCCACTGCTCTTACTGATGTCCCCTGGCTCAGACATAACTGCATTGCTGAATGCCCCACATGTCTCCTCATGCTCTTCATCTGCATCACCACCAGCTTCATTATCTGTGGTACTCAGGTTATGTGGCTTCATGTATGTATCTTCTGCAGTTTCATGATGAGACATGGTAAGCCGTGAATGTTTGCCACATTCTTTGTCAGAAGCACCCAATATATCCAGCATCTGAACTGAATCATCAGAACTACCATTCGAATTCTCATTGTCTAGACCATCCAAATGGTTTGGATGGTTTACAGCCAACAACGAAGGTGTGGTATCACCTTCTTTTGACGAATGAGAATTAGGAAGACTATATAATGAGGTTGAATCATCACCTAACGATGGATCCTCACCATCCAAATTGCGCAACTGCTGATAATCAGAAGACCACAATTCATGCCTGTCTTTTGAAGGAACATTAAGGAGCTCAGAAGTAAAGGGAAGATTATTAACCACACTCATATCATCATTATGTAAATTGCTTTCATGCTGGATTTCAGGAGATTTTGTCTGTGACAAGTTATTGATGCTGTGGCAAGGAACATCAGAATGATTTGATGCATAAGACACATTCTCACCTAGACTCAAATTTCCATCAACCAAATCATCAGTTAGCTTGACTTCAATGGATTCCCTAGATGGTGAATCATCTCCATTCTGTTCTGGAGCATTAAGGACAACAGGAGCATGGTGTAGATTGACATGCAAATATTCTGCATCTTCTGCAATGGTAGTTAAAGGATTTTCACTCTTGCCATGGGGGACGAAATTTTCATTTGCTTCATCTCTCATCCCTGCAACTTCCACAAATATTCCTGCATAAGCATGCATTGGTGTAGGAGTTGAATCTGTAAAACATAGGATAGTAGTTGGCTCACCAGAATCACAACTGCCACTGGGTACCCTAGCTAGTGTAATGCCTTTTTTATCATAATCACCATGTTCTGGGGGCTTGGGTAATTGAGTCTCCTCATTAACAGATTGCTGCTCACATGAACTATCAGAGGTCTTAGCTCCCTTACTAGAAATTTCACTCTCAACAGAAATACTAGGGGAATCAGAACAAGAAAAACTAGATATTTCTTTCTTAGAATAACTATTCCCGTCATCAGATAATGTAGAGTTCTCCATTGAATGAGAATCTGAAGATTGATTTTGAAGCTTTTCACTGCTAGAAGACAGACATAACACTTGTTTTTTGCTGTTCAAGAACTGCAAATCCCTTCTGGCTCTCTGCTCGGAGTCTGTTTCTAATTCTGACTCCATTGTAGTTAAGGCATCGACGTAATTATCTATTTCACTTGCACCATCATCAGAGTCATAATCAATACCTCTTTCTGTTCGTCTTTCTCCATCCACAGCTATTTCCTTTTCATCAACCACGCTATGAGTAGAAGGAAAGATATCAGTTGATTGTGATTTATGGCTTCTTCTGGAAATTCCTCGAAATCGATAGTGGGAGAGATCCTCATCGACTTCACCTAAACATGGTTTGAGAGCATTGCTCTCTTCACTTTGTGGTGGAGATGGAGATAAAGATGCACTCTTGTTTCTCTGCATCACCTCCTTATCAGGACTCGGTGGTCTAATATCTTCAGTGTCCATCAAAGTTTCATAAGCATCAGTTGATGGCAATCTCAAAGGTGATGAATCAATACCAACTTCATGGACTACTTTATGTTCTGGTGAAGAAGCCTCCAAGAACTTGTCCATATAGCTCTTTCCAGTTTTCGGGTCAAATGGAAATCCATTCAGCTTTCTTTTTAATTTCACGCGATGTGCAGGACCATTTATACCATTTTCAATACGTTCCTCCAAGAACAGCTGATGGAGTCTGTAGAAATGTGACGAACACAAAATAAGATACTCGACTAGGATAATCATAATACATATTTTATACATTAGGCATCAATGATCTCACTTGGCATGTGATGTAGGGAACACCTCAGGTGTCTCCCCATTCCTCCAGCGGGAACCTCTCTTCTGCAACAGCAAGATGAAAAATTAAATTGAAGCACCAGAAAGATAATACAACTTTATCATCACTGATATTATCACTGAGAAGAAGCTGCTTGCTGATGGATGAAATAGAAGAACCCTCCAGAAACGATAGCCAAGATGGAAAGCCTTTGCTTTATCAAACCCACCCTTGGCTTAGGGAAAAACCTCTTATGCAGATTGCAGGTTTTCTCTACTACGATAAGTGAAAGTCATCTTTCTGCCTATATGCTAAAGCTAAAAGGGCTCCTCCAATCTATAGCAGACATCAGATGCCTCATAGTTGAAAAAATAAGCACATTAGGATGCACAAATTTGCTCAGCTAGCAAATAATAGATTCACTTCTCAGTACAGGTGTCAAGTTAAACTTAAATATTTTAGGGGGTAAGATCATTCTGCTCCTTTTCCCCTCACTTTTCCAGGTCAAGATGGAGCTATGCGGAGTTGGCTTCAGAAAGCTTCATGAAGGAGATCAACAGTGACTTGAGCAAATAAGCACATGTTACCACATGAAGAACTAAATGTTCAAGTAACTGAAAGAAAGTATTAAGAGCATATCATAATACCACTAAAAACCTTCCAATTGTAACCCAAAGGAAAAGGAAAGGAGAAAAAATGTCATCTCACATATGAAGCCAGGGAAATACCACTAAATCAGCATGTGACTAACATAAATCCCAAAGTAAACCGAAAGGTTGCAGAGAAACAGGAGTAATAGTTCCTCTTCTTTTTAATTACCTTTGTCTTGCGAGTTTTCTTTTCCCTCTGAACATCTGAAGTTGTGAATCCATAAGAGGATGCCTCGACTTTAAAGGATGAAGGGTCCGTATAACGTTTCAGACATGCTCCAGCTCCAGCAACATCAAACCTGTTACGAAATCCATGAATTTTGTCAAATGCTGTTTCTAATGAAGCTCAACCCTCTATTTAGTGAAAGCTGTTGATAGTAAATAACAGAACATACTTGTCTAGAAGGAATAAGCGAGGTGGACCTCTGCATTCTTCATACGAGTCCATAACAAATCGAGGTAAATCTCCCCTTGTAACCATATTTTGGTCGATTCGCAGATTAGGATGCCAATCAGCACCTGAAATAACATTTGTATTACTAATATTTTTACTCATAGTTTATACCAAAAACTCAATATGTTCCTCAAAAAACTAATATCCATCTTTTTGAAATGTAGAAATGCTAATATTCATATATACATGACATATTGTATTAGTCCACATTCTATGCGTAAAGAAACGAATCTTGAGTTTAACTCAAAACCCCAAAAGCTAATTTACGAGGGAGGATTGCTCAAGCCATATTAAAGAGACTACCCATCCTTTAACCACCGCACACTTCACACACCCTCTCATGCTCAGGGCTGGACATCTGATGTGTGGGCCATACCATGTAAAAAAATAAATCTTGGGTCTAACTTAACTCCAAAAGCTTAGCTCATGAGGGAAGAATTTCCCAAGTCATATTAAAGAGACCACCCATCCCTTGAACCACCAGTGCAAGACTCTTCACATTATGTTCAGGAAAATGAAAGATAAATTTTAAGTTGTAAACTCTCTCTCTCTCTCTACACACACAAAAAAAAACATGTATAAAACAGTTAGAAGCACCACAAGATTAGAAATGACAGAATATTTTGGTACAGAAGTAAAAAGAAGCAAGAAGAGTCATCAAAGTGCACGAAAAAGCGAAGATACTAATTTGTCCAGGATTTCTGTGGTGTTATTGACCAATGAAATGCTCTTATCACTTACCAGCATTATAGAAGAAGGAAGAGTGATTGGTCTGTGAGAGGAATGCCCTCTCAATCAAAGGAAATTCTGCTTCAAGCTGCTGGACCCTGACCGTCAAACTATGGCCCCTTGCAGCAGTTGCCATCACTTCTTCATGCAAGTCATGGAATATCTCAGCAGCAAACCTTCAACATTTACAATAAACAAGAATACCAATATTTTAGTCGCTACCACAATTAAACAGAACTTCAACTACAGTACATTCTTTACAAAATAAAGTGATCAAGAATCACTTGCGGGAACATAGTGAGTGCATAAGCAGACTGACCCACATTTGGCACCACATTTAATAGATACTACCAAATATTTCTGCTTTGCAGTTAACTGATCAGCAACTAAATAGATTAGGCTCTACATACTGGAACATTCTCTAGCGAGCATATGCTAAGTTAATGATTCAAATAATAAAAAAAGAGGAACTCCATAAGAATTTACACAGAACTCACTTGTAAAACGCTACAATGCTAAATCAAAAAACCGAAAAAGCATATAAAATAAAAAAGTAGTCACATTCTACAATGCAATCAAATAACAATTCAAATAATGGATTCACATATTCAAATTACCATTTTCAATAACTCCAAAATGTCTTCAACTACAAGTTTCTATAGATTTCAATAATGATATATTTCACGAGCATATTTCACTATATCGATTCAAATTACGAAATTAAAGGGGGATTTGAAAGAGAAAAATCCACAGAGCATTTACTTGTAAAACGACAAGATTCTAAAGTCAAACAGTTGAAAACAAGAAACGCATCAGAAGGCAAAGCATAAAAAGTAATACTAACTCAGCGAGGTCACCAAGCTGGCGCAAAACACCGACAAGGCCAGCCATGGCAACGCCTTCAAGCAGAGCTTCCGGATCATCTTTATCAGCAGCTTTGTACAGCTCCGGATCAGCCAAGCTGTACTCGTTCCTAATCTGATACCTATTCAAAGGCATTTCTACAAAATCGAAACCCTAATTCCTCAAATTCAACATATCTTTCCTCTAAATTGCAACACTACATTGTCCACATGCAATTCAAATACATGAAATACATATGTATATCTATTGAGTCTATGTATAGCTGTGTCTTCGTTGTGCGCGTTGGTAATTGTAGCTAGAGAGAGAGAGAGAGAGAGAGAGAGAGAGAGAGGTGAATGTGAATGTACAGTTGAGAGAAGAGGTGAGGACTGAGAGAAGAGGATCGGTTGACTGTATTAAATATTTCTACTGCTGTTTATCACGGTTATTTAAATATATTTTTAGTTACTTTTATGACTTTTGTTGATTAATTTGCGGACATCTAAACTAATCACCAAGCAATTAGCTACCATCGACAAGCTAAATTTAACAACTGAACTGGTACCGGTAATCGAACACATAGCGTTATAGCTAAAATTTGCATATTTTAATATTTTTACGTTTTATTTTAATTGCTAAGGTATATTAAAAATAGTTGTTTCAAAATATTTTTTAGTTTTAAAATTCAAGAGATAATTAATCACGTTTTTCAATTCTATTTTTAGTACTGAAAGTAGTTCTAAAATATTATGAAAAGAATTATTATTGTATGTTTCTAAAAGAATTAAT